>AWOL01S0071386.1:37050-49181 GCA_000715115.1 Nicotiana otophora | reverse complement strand
CGTTCCCTCAAAGACTTTCTTGGAGGGTTGATGACAGCAAACTTGAGAAATTCTATGACATTCTCAAGCAATTATCGGTGAACATCCCATTTGTGGAGGCATTTCAAAATATGCTGGGTTTTGCTAAATAATTGAAGGACCTGATAACCAAGAAGAAAACCACCAATAATGAAGTAGTGAATGTGACTCACCGGGTTAGTTCCATCATTCCAACAACTACCGTTCAAAAGAAAGAAGAACCGGGAGCCTTCACCATTCCACGCACTATTGGTTTGCGAGATTTTGCAGGGGCTCTTTTTGATAATAGGGCTAGCATTAATTTGATGCCTCTTGCTATTTATAAGCAAGCAGGTTAGGTATGCCGAGGCCTACAAGCATGAGGTTGCAAATGGCCGATCGTTCAATCAAAAGACCATTGGGGATTGTTGATGATGTCCTTGTGAAAGTGGGAAAGTTCGTCCTTCCTGCTGATTTTGTGATCCTTGATTGTGTTGTTGATAAAGAAATCTGTATTATCTTGGGGAGGCCATTCCTTTCTATCGGAAGAGCACTTATGGATTCGGAACAAAATGAGATCAAGTTTCGAGTTAATGATGAAGAACAAGCAAGTAAGGGTATGAAGTTGCCTCATGCATATGCCATTGATGTTGTGTATGAGGTAGAAGATGCAATTGAGATGAATATGGAATAAGAATGCCTTGGTGAGGATTTGGCGGCTATATTGGTGAATTTTGATGGTGAAGACATGGAGGAGTACATGGAATCGGTAAATGCATTAGAAGGATGCACGCCCTACACTTATGCACCAAAGAAACTCTCTCTTGACTTAGAGAATAGAGTCACACCCCCCACCAAGCCTTCAATTATGGAGCTGCCACAACTTGAACTCAAGCCACTTCCACCGCACTTAAGGTATAAATTTCTTGGCTCTAATGATACTTTACCGGTAATCGTTTCTTCTTTGTTAAATGATGTACAGGTAGATCAATTGTTGAATGTCCTAAGGGAGCACCGACAAGCCATTGGGTGGACAATAGTGTACATCCGAGGGATTCCCATCAGAATTAGTGAGCACAAGATACAATTGGAGCAAGAAAGTAAACCGAGTGTGGAGCATCAAAGAAGGTTAAACCCTTCCATGCAAGAGGTGGTGAAGAAAGAGATCATCAAGTGGCTAGACGCTGGGGTACTCTACCCCATTGCCGATAGTTCTTGGGTGAGCCAGGTGCAATGTGTGCCGAAGAAAGGATGCATGACCGTGATCCAAAAAGAGAAAAATGAGCTCATCCCGACGAGAACTGTGACCGGATGGAGAGTTTGCATAGATTACCGAAAGCTTAATAGTGCCACGTGCAAAGACCATTTTCCTATGCCTTTTATTGATCAAATGCTTGATCGACTAGCGGGAAGGTCATTCTATTGATTCTTGGATGGATATTCCGGTTACAACAAAATCAATATCGCCTTGGAAGATCAAGAGAAGACAACATTCACATGCCCATATGGTACTTTTGCCTTTAGCCGTATGCCATTTGGGCTATGAAACGCCCCATCTACCTTTCAAAAATGCATGATGTCAATCTTCTCAGACATGGTGGAAGACTTCCTAGAGGTGTTTATGGATGACTTCTCTGCAGTGGGAGTTTACTTTGAGCATTGTCTTGACAACCTTAAACAAGTGCTCAAAAGATGTGAAGAAACAAATCTTGTGCTAAACTGGGAGAAGTGCCACTTCATGGTGGATGGGGGCATTGTTTTAGGCCACAAAATTTTCAAACAAGGCATAGAGGTTGACCGAGCAAAGATTGAAATCATTTCCAAACTTCCTTCACCCATTTCAGTAAAGGTTGTTCGGAGTGTTTTGGGACACGCCGGCTTCTATAGGCGTTTTATCAAGGACTTCTCAAAAATTGCAAATCCCATGCGCAAGCTCCTTGAAAAAGATGCAAAGTTTGTATTTGATAAGAAATGTCTCAAAGCTTTTGAAGAATTGAAATAAAAGCTCACCACGACACCTATTATTGTCACACCCAATTGGTCCCTTCCATTTGAACTCATGTGTGACGCCAGTGGTGTCGCTATTGGGGCGGTGCTTGGTCAACGACAAAACAAAATCCTTCACCCTGTCTACTATGCAAGAAAGACACTCAATGATGCTCAAATGAATTATATTGTGACAGAGCAAGAACTTCTTGCCATTGTCTATGCTTTTGAAAATTTTTGAGCCTATTTGTTGGGGTCCAAAGTGATAGTTTACACCGATCATGCTGCTCTTCGCTATCTTATGGCAAAGAAGAATGCCAAACCTAGATTGATTCAGTAGGTCCTTTTGTTGAAAGAGTTTGATTTTGAAGTCAAGGATCGAAAAAGGGACAGAAAATCAAGTTGCAGATCACCTATCTAGGCTTGAAGAAGCAGGGAGGACAAAAGAGAACCTAGAAATCAATGACACCTTTCCAGATGAGCACATATTGGCATTGTCTAGCACATTCTCTCCTTGGTATGCTGATATTACTAACTTCTTGGTTAGTGACCTTGTCCCGGATGGATTGGAAGCTTATCAAAAGAAAAAGTTCTTGCGGGAGTGTAGGCAATACTATCCGGAGGAGCCCTTTCGGTTCCGTATTTGTACAGACAATATCATTCGGCGGTATGTTCCGGAAGATGAGGTAATGCCAATTCTCAAGGCATTCCATAACTCCCCTGTTAGGGGCCATCATGCAGGAAACTGGACAGTGGCAAAAGTGCTCGAATGTGGCTACTATTGTCCATTGATCTACCATGATGCAAATCAAATGGTCAAGGCTTGTGATCAATGTCAAAGACAAGGGTCAATCTCTAAAAGGCATGAAATGCCCATGAACGTTGTAATGGAGGTCGAGATCTTTGATGTATGGGGGATCGATTTCATGGGCCCCTTCATGAGCTCTTATGGCATGACATATATCTTGGTGGTTGTGGACTACGTCTCCAAGTGGGTCGAAGCAATCGCCTTGCCCAACAATGAGGAAAGGAGTGCGATCACATTCTTGAAGAAGAACATATTCACATGGTTTGGTACTCCCAGGGTCATCCTTAGTGATGGTGGTTCTCTTTTTGCAACAAGGCTTTCACCGGGTTGCTGGAAAAATATGGCGTAAATCACAAGGTGGCCACACCTTATCATCCTCGGTCGAGTGGTCAAGTTGAAGTTTCTAACAGGGAGATTAAAAACATCCTAGAAAAAATTATCAATGCAAACAGGATCGACTGGTCAAGGAAGCTAGATGATGCGTTGTGGGGATACCGCAAAGCATTTAAGACTCCCATTGGCACCTCACCGTACCGGTTGGTTTTGGTAAGGTGTGGTATTTGCCTATGGAGCTTGAAAACAAATACATGTGGGCTCTGAAAAAGTTGAATCTTGATTGGACCAAAGCTGCTAACCTGAGAATGACACAACTCAATGAGATGGAAGAATTCCGCATCCATGCATATGAGAGTGCAGCCATGTATAAGGAGAGGATGAAGTTTGTTCATGATAAGAAGATCTTAAAGCGGGAATTAAAATCTGGTGACTTGGTCTTACTTTTCAACTCAAGACTCAAGTTATTTTCGGGAAAACTCAAATCCAAATGGTCTGGCCCGTTTAAAGTTGTGAGTGCGTCTCCTTATGGTGCTATTGAATTGGAGTCGGAGGACGGAACTCGAACTTTCAAAGTAAATGGTCAACGGGTTAAGCACTACCTTGGCACAATAGGAGAAAGGCACTTGANGAGCTCTTATGGCATGACATATATCTTGGTAGCTGTGGACTACGTCTCCAAGTGGGTCGAAGCAATCGCCTTGCCCAACAATGAGGCAAGGAGTGCGACCACATTCTTGAAGAAGAACATATTCACACGGTTTGGTACTCCCAGGGTCATCCTTAGTGATGGTGGTTCTCATTTTTGCAACAAGGCTTTCACCGGGTTGCTCGAAACATATGGCGTAAAGAACAAGGTGGCCACACCTTATCATCCTCGATCGAGTGGTCAAGTTAAAGTTTCTAACATGGAGATTAAAAATATCCTAGAAAACATTATCAATGCAAACAGGATCGACTGGTCAAGGAAGCTAGATGATGCGTTGTGGGGATACCGCAAAGCATTTAAGACTCCCATTGGCACCTCACCGTACCGGTTGGTTTTGGTAAGGTGTGGTATTTGCCTATGGAGCTTGAAAACAAATACATGTGGGCTCTGAAAAAGTTGAATCTTGATTGGACCAAAGCTGCTAACCTGAGAATGACACAACTCAATGAGATGGAAGAATTCCGCATCCATGCATATGAGAGTGCAGCCATGTATAAGGAGAGGATGAAGTTTGTTCATGATAAGAAGATCTTAAAGCGGGAATTAAAATCTGGTGACTTGGTCTTACTTTTCAACTCAAGACTCAAGTTATTTTCGGGAAAACTCAAATCCAAATGGTCTGGCCCGTTTAAAGTTGTGAGTGCGTCTCCTTATGGTGCTATTGAATTGGAGTCGGAGGACGGAACTCGAACTTTCAAAGTAAATGGTCAACGGGTTAAGCACTACCTTGGCACAATAGGAGAAAGGCACTTGATAGAACAATTTGCTCTCAAGGATAGTCCGACACAACCCCCACCACTGAGTAGCCTAGACGGACCCAACATCGTCGTGCCGCGACGTTAAATCAAGCGCTTCTTGGGAGGCAACCCATGTGTGGTAATATACTATTGTTAGTTTTTCCTTTCTGTAGGTTTAATTGTTGGTGTTGAGCAAGTTGATGTGTGTGTTAGAATGCAGGTAACCCAAAAGACCATGAAACATAGGGCAAGGATTGAGGTAAGTGAAGAAAAAAAATTAGAGGTTTGCGGCAACTATGCAGTCGCATAATGACTATGCGAACCGCAAAGTAGTCGCAGGCACAGTCAGAAAAATTGGAAAGTTGGGTATGCAAATATGCGGTAAGATTTCAAATTTTGCGGCCCGCATAGCAACTATGCGACCGCATAAGGCATCGCAAAATAACGATGAGCAGCCTAGTCCTAAATCCATCACATAACACATATGCGACCGCATATTATGTTATGCGATCAACGTGCCCACCGCAAAACTCTCAGGTATAAGACCCTAAACCCATCACATACATTCACTCTCACTCACATACGAACACTGTACAACACACACAGAATTCCAAAATACAAAAAAAAGGAACCAAAATCACATAGCAAGGATCAGCATTGTAGAAAGATTCACCCCATTCATATCTCGGAATTAATTTTTACCTTACAAAGATATCTGGTATGTGAACCTCTTCCCTCTTTCTCGTAATTATCTAAATAATGGCGTGTTTTTATCCCATTCTTTCTTCCCCTTCTTCTCAAAGTTGATCATTGGGGATGTGGATGGATGAATTTTGTTTTTTGCATTCGAGTGATAGGAGTCCTGTAAGTGAGGGGCTTGACCATTCTTTTCCTGAGGAAGACGATCTTTGTGGTCCACATAATTGGTTTGAGGTCCGCAAAGTCGTCGCACATCAAAACCCTAGGTGGCCTTATGTAACGTGATTTTGCGATTGACTATGCGGTCGCAAACTTGTTTTGCGGACTTCACAGCTGCCGCAAACAGGGTCAGAAAAAAACATTGCTTTTGTTGTGAACAGAAATGCGACGGTTTTGCGGTCGCATAACAAACTTTGCGGTAGTATTTTGCGATCGCTTAATTTGTGACCTCCTGGGCGTGTAATTCTGCGATTGGTTTGCGGTATGCAAAGATGTTATGCGATCGCATAACCCATTGCATAAGTCATCTGCCTCTTTCATTTTCTATCAACATGATTCCTATGCTATATCCACCCCTTACACATTGTTTCATTGACATGAATGGCACGAAAGAAGTCTATTGCAACGCGATCACCACCCGTTCATGGAAAGAAATGGGCTGCTACTCTGAGCCAACATGCCTAATAGTCTAAACGTACACGGCCTGAGATAACCCGCAGCACTGCTAAACACTCCTCCCAATCTGAAGAGGAGGAGACACAGATTGACTTCCTGTCATCCGTTAACCTCGAAGCTGAAGCACAACGGAAGAGTGGGGAAGATCTAAGATTTGGGGCACCCGGCTCATGGAACCTATACAAAGAAGGGATAGCAAAGAGAAACATTCTTGAGGAGAAACAATTGAGTCTAAAGGGTCTGAATGAGCACTATCCTCACATAATCGAAAACATTAAGAAGAGGCAATGGGAGTTCTTCACTGAAGTCCCAGATAAGTATAATGAGACACTTGTGAGGGAGTTATATGCTTCTTATGTTGCCTCATGATATTCTAAGAAAAAGAGGAACAGGGTAATTCTGCAGTCCGTCCAAGTTCGGGAGGTTCAAGTACTCTGTGTCACAGGTACCATTAATGACCTATACTTTGAGGATTGGTCGTCAGGCATGGCTGAGTACTATGCAAAACTCGCCAACAGTGACAATGAGCGTGCCTGGATTGCTTCTGTAATAGCAAAAGGGACCCCCTCCTGGATTGACCCACGCCATAAGATTTACAAGCGGGATTTCGCCCAGGAAGCCCGATATTGGCTCAGCTTCGTCTACTCTCATCTTATGCTGACTAGGAATGAGACTGACATAAACATTGAAAAGGCACTCATCATTGCATGCATCATGTCGGGCATAAAGATTGATGTAGGACATATTATATTCAGGGAGCTAGGGATCAGAGCAAACCAAAAACAAACATCCCTTCCTTTCCCGTGTTTGATCACGGCTTTATGTAAGTCTGTGGGAGTTCCCCCTATCCCAAAGCATGATCATATTGACAAATCTCTCCAAGATATTGACATCACTCGGCTAAGTGACGCAGTAGACATGGAGACGGACGTCCAACCTGAGACTTCACTCCCTCATCCATCAGATGCATCAGCACCTGCACCTGCTGCCCACTCACTGCCTGACACTCCTGCCCCAGCCACTTCCACAACCACTCCTCAGCCAACCACTAAACAGCTACCTGCCGCGTTACCAACTCTCTCAAAGCTGGGTCTACTAGCCCAGCACGCCAATGCTAAGGTAGACCGGCTGACAAAGGAACTCCCAAATCTTATCAGGCAAGCATTGTCCCACATTCATGCCTCAGTGAGCGTTCTTCAACAACAACATAAATCATATGAAGATCACTTTATGCACTTTGAAGTGCGACTTGAGAGGGTCAAGTGAGACGAAGTGGGAGATATGCCTCAGCTCAGGAAAGATGTCGTTGAGCTGAAATCAGAACTGCAAAAGATGCAAAACTTGGAGTTCGACTTGACCTCCTTTCTCCCGGAGCGCGGCAAGCAGGGTACAAGTACCTCCATTTCCGGCTTGGATTTGGACTTCACAAACATTATGCCAACCCCGAGAGCACAGTGCGTTGAGACTTCAAAGGCTCCAGCTTCTAGTGTACACATTGACACTCCTTCAGAGGAGGGATCCGGAGAGTCGAAAGTGGAGTCNCCGAAATCCCAGATGAGTATAATGAGACACTTGTGAGGGATTTCTATGCTTCTTATGCTGCCTCACGATCTGCTGAGAAAAAGAGGAACAAGGTATTTCTGCAGTCCGTCCAAGTTCGGGGTGTTCAAGTACTCTGTGACGTAGGTACCATTAATGACCTATACTTTGAGGACTGGTCGTCAGGCACGGCTGAGTACGATGCAAAACTCGCTAACAGTGACAACGAGCGTGCCTGGATTTCTTCTGTAATAGCAAAGGGGACCCCCTCCTGGATTGACCCACACCACAAGATTTACAAGCGGGGTTTCACCCAGGAAGCCCGATACTGGCTCAGATTCGTCTGCTCCTGTCTTATGCCGACTAGGAATGAGACTGACATAAACATTGAAAAGGCACTCATCATTGCATGCATCATATCGGGCATAAAGATTGATGTAGGACATATTATATTCAGGGAGCTGGGGATCAGAGCAAACCAAAAACAAACATCCCTTCCTTTCCCGTGTTTGATCACGGCTTTATGTAAGGTTGTGTTCCCCCCTATCCCAAAGCATGATCATATTGACAAATCTATCCAAGCTATTGACATCACTTGGCTAAGTGACGCAGTAGACATGGAGACGAATGTCCAACCTGAGACTTCACTACCTCATCCATCAGATTCATCAGCACCTGCTGCCCACTCATTGCCAGACACTCCTCTTCCAGCCACCTCCATAGCCACTCCTCAGCCAACCACTAAACAGCTACCTGTCGCGTTACTAGCTCTCTCAAAGTTGGGTCTACTAGCCCAGCACGCCAATGCTAAGGTAGACCGGATGACAAAGTAACACCCGAATCTTATCAGGCAAGCATTGGCCCTCATTCACGCCTCAGTGAGCGGTCTTCAACAACAACATAAATCGTATGAAGATCGCCTAATGCACTTTAAAGTGCGACTTGAGAGGGTCGAGCGAGGAGAAGTGGGAGATATGCCTCAGCTCAGGAAAGATGTCGTTGAGCTAAAATCGGAGCTGCACAAGATGCAGAACTTGGAATTCGACTTGACCTCCTTTCTCCCGGAGAGCGGCGAGCAGGGTACAAGTACCTCCATTCCGGGCTTAGATTTGGACTTTCACAAACATATTCCAACCCCGAGAGCACTGGGCACTGAGACTTCAAAGGCTCCAGCTTCCAGTGTACACATTGACACTCCTTCAGAAGAGGGATCCGGAGAGTCGGAAGGGGAGTTTGATGAGGGAGCGACTGAAGATGAGGAAACCGATGAGGACGCATTGATAGAGGGGACTGAGGGTCAGAGGGCCAACAAGGGTAAGCAACTGGCTGCTTCTACAAATGCACAGTATGAAGAGGAAGCAGACGTGTAGACAACAATTGCACATTCTCTTGTTGACATGGTCACCAAGGCACATCCAGCGATTACACAGTCCTCACTGGGAGAAGCTAGCAGCACCCAGCTCCCAGCGTCAGCCTCACATCAGGTGGAGCTTCCTACCCCTGCCTCAGTGACCACCACAAAGTCCGAGGCTTCACCTATTTCTGCCACAGTGCCAGAAAGTGACCCCACTACTTCCCAGAATACTCTAGTCCTTCCAAGCACCTAGTGCACCCCAGGAAGCCCCTAAACTTTGCTTTTACATTTTCTATGCATTGGGGTCAATGCATGATTTTGAAGTTGGGGGTAGGGGGGTTGTCATATATTGTGTAAACAATTATACATAAACTCTTTTCTTTAACAGTATAGATTGGTACCTAGAAATGAATTCCCCTTGGTGTTTCTTCGTCGGTTTCTTTTCCAAGGGTGTAATAGTAGAACCACAGCAATAGCATGGAATGTTTTTGACTTGGTTGGTGTTGATTGTTTAGTTTGAAACATGTAATGACTCTATAAAAATAAATCGCACCCTTCTTTTGCATATATATATATATATGGTTAGTCATTGTGAACTTGAGGCTCGCTCTTTGACTTTATGCTTACTCAGAATCTTACAGATCATGTGATGAAAGTTATGAGTTGCCTTGCATTCACTTGAGGGCTGAAACTATGTTGAGCTGAACAGTTCATGTATCGTGAGTGAGTGAGTATTGGTATAAATAATGCATATGCTTAGCTTGTGATGTCTAGAACTTGCCCGATTGGTTTCTTAGTGCAAATTCCAGGTTAATGATTTGGTGCTGAAATGATCTTAGACTATCTTTGTGACTGCTAGCTAATTTTGACCAAATTGACCTTCCCAGTACATAAATTACAGTAGTTACCCCTTTTTGAGCTTTTAACCATTTATTTGGCTACCGCATTACAAACATTTACCACATTGTGAAATAATTATCCTTCTTTTGAACACATCCCTCCTTGAACGAGTAAGAATGATGCTAAAAACCTAAGTTGGGGGTGCCAGTGCAAAGTGGCAATGCTGAATACTGTGTGTAAACTCAAGCTCAAAGTTGTATATATGAAGAAACTCAAGCTCCAAAAAGCAAAGCTTATGCAAATATTAAAAACAATGATGAGAAAAGAAAAAGAGTGGAGTCTTGTAGAAATTGAAGAAATACTTTGAGGTGGTTCTATGTCGGTAACTCGAGGTCAATAAGTGCTATGTAGTAAAGAAGCAAAGTGTATGTAGAGTTCAAGGAGGGTATAGCCACTACTTTCCCAAATATTGATCCAACTCATCCCGAAACCTACAGTACAACCCATGAAAAGTCCTTGGTGATCTATAACCAATCATTCATAAGATAGCAACAAGTTAAAATAAGGGCAAGCATATAGACTGATACTTGTAGCATTTAGCTTTCGTTCCGAGTGTAAGAGTGTTTTGATTGCATCCCATGTACATATGTGTGACCTGGGGATTTTCCTTGTTGTGAGCGCGCATGAATTGCAAGATTTAGCATACGTTAGGCTCTTGAAGTAGAATACAAGTGCACATTTAGATGTGAGTAGAATTTTGTCATTTTGGTTGAGGCTCGAAGTTCACAAGTTGATTAGTCGAACTGTTAAATGATAGTTATCTTCCATGAAGGGTAAATAAAAGAGGTTACATGCTTGTTAGCTAACCATCTACAACCATTATTGTTTTGTGACATATTGGAAATAGAAGTAGTATAGGATAGGATAATTTTGCTTTAGTTGCTTGAGGACAAGCAAGAGTTTAAGTTGGGGGTGTTGATGTGCCGTAAAATTTGGGCACTTTTGATACCAATTACATAGACTTTAGCTCGTCTTTCAATGAATGTTTAGCTAATTCTTATGAAATTTTGGTATTTTACAGTGCATGAGACTTGAAGACCCAAAAACATGGAAAACAAAGTCAAAAAGCCACAAAAGGGAAGGAATGCTGCAAGTATGCGATCGCAGAAGTAATATGCGATCGCATATTCACCGCAAACTGAAGTAGATTTTTGGTCAGCTGAAGACGAGAATGTGCAGTCCATTATGCGGTCTCATAACACTTCTGCGATCGCATAATGACCACATAATTGCAACTGAAGAATCTGCGTAGCACTTCTGCGATGGAAAATGCGGTCGCATAACTGATATGCGGACCGTATAATGGAAATGCGACGCAAATCTGGGCTTGAATATCTGAACTTCTGCGATGCAAATGTAAACTATGCGGACCACATAGATGGTCTGCGGCCATTATGCGGTCGCATAAGAGCTCTGGTAGGGCATTTTTGTCAAATCTTGACCCCGACTTTTAGTTCACTATAAATAGATTTACTAGCATTTTTGTGGGGTATTGAGTCACAAAAAGAGACTACTTTTAGAGCATTGAATGCACTATTGCTTTGGAGACTTTTGAAGGAAGAATCTTGTATCTTTGTAAGCTTTATGACTTTATTTATCGCTTTGTTCTTAGCTTTCAGTATGAGTAGCTAGCTGTAATTACTAAGGTTGTGGACCCTAGATGGGTGTAATATTAATGGGTGTTTACCATTGAATATATATATAATGGTTGGTTGATAATTATTCAGTTCTTATGCTTCATGTGTTGTTAGTGGTTGCAAACATTAACTAATTCCATTTCACTCTATCTTTACTTGGAAAAGTGGGCTAGGGTTTGGTAGAATTGAATATCAAAAACTCAAGGCTTTAACCCTTGTTTAATGGAATCACCTAGGAATAAGTGGGTTCTATCTTGCATAAATTGGTTATTTGCATTCGCAACTCTTTTACATTTGGGAAAATCTTAAAGAGAAGATATTACCCAACGATTGGGAAATATTGGGTAGTCACTTAGAAACCATTTGCATATCAAAGGACCTTTCATTATAAATATATCATATTAACACCAATAGCATTACATTCCATCAATGGGGACATAACCTTGGTTTTCTTAATCGAATTAAATGCATTCTCACAATGCAATCATCTTCTTTACTTCAAGTAATTACTACGCCATTTTCAAGCTAACATTTATAGAATTAATACATAAGTCAAGTCTCACACTATTCAAGTAATTGTTTTACACCTATTCCCTGTGGGATTCGACCCCAACCTAGTTAGGTTATTATATTTGACATCGACCGCCTTACACCATTTATTTAGGTGCAATTTGAGTGTATCAGTATATATGTGCAAATTATCTCCCATATATATATATATATATAACGTTCATATTTTAAAAATTATTTTTAACTG
>AWOL01S0071386.1:26386-36869 GCA_000715115.1 Nicotiana otophora | reverse complement strand
AAGGTGGGTTGCTCTGATGGTAAGCACCCTCCACTTCCAACCAAGAGGTTGTGAGTTCGAGTCACCCCAAGAGCAAGGTGGGGAGTTCTTGGAGGGAAGGATGCCGAGGGTCATTTGGAAACAGCCTCTCTACCCTAGGGTAGAGGTAAGGTCTGCGTACACACTACCCTCCCCAGACCCCACTAGTGAGATTATACTGGGTTGTTGTTGTTGTTGTTGTTGTTGTTGATTGTAACTTGCTGTTTTTATGTGTTGACTTTTCTTATATGGGCATTCTATTTTGAAAGAGGAGTTTTAGCTATACATACTAGTCCTATTCGACGGTACTAATATCCCTTTTACCGGAGGCACTGCATCTTTAATGGATGCAGGTGGTTCTACAGTAGGCGGTATTGGTCAGTAATAGTGGTACACTCTCTTCAACTGACTTGGTGAGCCCTATTTCATTTCGGGGTCATGTATCTTTTGTTTCTCATGTACTTTGTCGTTGAGGTATAGCCGGAGCCTTGTTGTCGGCATTTCCGTATTTCTCTTCTGTTGTACTTAGAGACTCCGTAGACAAGTTGTGGGTGGTATTTAATGTGGGGAATTGAATTAGTAATGTTGGTATTTGGAAATCATATTTTTCATTAATCCTATAAACTCGTAATATTTTGGGAAATTATGAATGAAGTTGCTAATGGAAATGAAATGGGAGTTGCTAATGAAATCTTTTGAAAGTTTGATTAATGGAGTACATCTCTTCTTTATTCATGGATGAGTTTGGGTAGAAGAAAATCCAACAGGCTTGCTCGGCCGGGTTCACTCGGTTGAGCACCGGTCGCGTTCCCTTAGTTTGGGGCATGACAAAAGGTTAGTCTTGTTACTTATTAAGTTGGTTATACTCATACTATACTCTGCACCTCGTATGGAGATCCAGGTACTTCCGGACACGGTGACTGTTAGATCTCAGAGTGTTATCAGTTGGAGACTATCAAGGTAGTTGTCCTGCATCCACTGACCTTGACTCTCTCTTCCTTTTAGTTATTGTACTGTTATATATTTTCACAGTGTTTTTATCAGTCAGACTTGTTATCATTTAGATGTCCATGTACTTAGTGACATCGGGTTTTGGGAGTGCTTTGTATCTGTAATCGTGAGTTTGTTTTCCATGGAATTTAAATATTATGTTTTCAAACTCAAAAGAAATTGTGATTTTATTGAGGTTGTCGGCTTGCCTAGTATTAAGATAGGCGCCATCACGACATGCGAGTTTTGAGTCATTAAGGTGTATTTACGCCGCCCCCAAAATAAACCCCGGATGAAACTACCATTTTTTTAGTGGAAATGGGAAGACACATTAACATTTTTGGGCTACCGCGCCGCCCCATGAGGCGCACATGTAGGAAATTCCAGAACGTGCCAAAATATGATTTCTGGCCACTTTTTGCACTAGCGCCCCGCACCCCGCAGGGCATGCCGCGGGGCGATAGTGCAAATTGTGGATATAAATGAGTTTTTCAAATTTTTGACATCCAGACTTTGTTTTCAACTCCCGAACGTGATCTCGGATTAATTTCTTGGGCTTCTACTCAGACATCAAAGATCCAAATAGCTCGAATTAGCTCCACAACATCTACATAACTCGGAAACACTCTTACAAGGCATAAAACACATAATAAGTGCAAAATAAAACTACCAATTAAAGCTCAACACATGTAAAGTGGAGTGAATTAGAGTGTAATAAGCGACTAAAACATGGAATTATAGCCTACCATCAACACCCCACACTTAAACCATTGCTTGTACTCGAGTAATCAAACTACACTTCACATAGATACGACTTTTTTAAAAAACTCTCCTAATTTATCACTCCAAGAATAATCAAACAGATTAAGCACAATACCGTAACATCCTCGCCTCAAGAGTTGACTCAACAGCACCATACATTTTTCACAACCTGCTCACTTACTCTAACACAGAGATCAATGACATTACCTTTCCTTCATGTATCAAGTGCCCTCACACAACAATAGAGAGTAGTTCCACACACAATAAAATTTAAGAACAATTAGGAACTCAAGATAGGAAGAATTCTCACACTCTCAGAAACAACATTTATGTGCCACAAAAGATTTACCATAAGCTTGCCCGTAATATACTACTCTACTAATTGAGCTCATTCAGTCAAGGATCAAGTAGGACTTTATTTGGTTGTAATGTAAGCTCCGGGATGGGTAGGATATATTTGGTATAAATGTGACTACACCTCCGTAAGAACTTTAATACATACAATTTAACCATTTAAAACTCTATACTTATGTCAAACTATAACTCTACCTTCATATCAGTATATATCAACTCCCAACTTCTTTAAGCACAAATACATCAAGAGTTACCACTATCAATGAGTATTTGTTTTTTTTCAGTTCAAGCGGCTCTTACTTTTTTAAAATAGTGCACCTTTCTTCTTATTTCAATAGCTCCAGTCAAAAGCCAAACCAACACCCCTCACTTTAACTTTTACTAAGTTCATAACAAATTCAAGTGCTCGCGAGAGTTAAAAAGGTTCGAATAGATGGTCAATTCAAACAGTTGGGTAAGGCTTGTAATGTGGTTGCCAAAGAAACATGATTACATGCTCAAAGGGTTTAACTAAGATACATATCAATTAGGTGGGTACAACATATAACTGGCTCAATAAAGAAACGCCTATATCATTTCCAAGACTGAATAAAACTACTATTTTGCTTTGCAAACACACGGGGTAAGTTTTAGACATCAAATGCAATGCAAAGAATACACGAAATCTCATACACACATGGCACATAACTCACTCAGAATCTGACTCATCGAGACACTCAAGCCAAAGTAGTTAAGCAAAGTTAAGATCATTCAATTTAAGGTACTTATACAAAAGTCAAAAATTGAGCCTAAGCATCACAACTAAAGCACTTATTATTCTCAAGGCATAATAAAGTCAAGCGGTATTGCTTTCATTTAAAATCATAGCACATGATTTCCTACTCCTAAATTTTTTTAAAAAAAAACTAACTACACACGGTTCAAACAAAAAACAAACCTTGGAAAAGAACTACGGCACAAAGAAAAACCAATGGGGATTTATTACACTATCTAAGGAAAACAATTTTTTTTTCGACTTTTAAAACTTTCAATCAAAATAAATAAAAACAAACGCATATTTACACATTTACATATTTACATCCCCACCCCACACTTTAAATTGTGGCATGTACCCATTACACACAAATAAAAACCAAGAGGTAAAGAAAACTCCCTTGGACTTTTTTCGTTTACGAGATCTTGTGAACTCCACCCCTAATTCTGAATTCATTTTTCATTTTCGCTCATCGGGATTCTTTATGAATCTCATCAGGCCAAAGTCCTTTAAGGATATTTGAAAGAAGCGCTCTTTTCTTTCTTTCTTGGCCTCATTTTGAGCAGAGGATTGTTCTTGTAGGATTATCCTTAACTTGTTTCTGCATTCATATACAAGATCAATCCCTGCATATTCCTGTAAATTCCCAAAAATAAAATTCACATAATCAAGGTTAAAATACGATAATGAAGAAGAAGGGTCATGTGAGTGTTCCTCTGGTATGTCCAAGATCATTTGTTCTTCATTCTCTTCTAATAAATATTGTGGCTATGGATAGGTGGATGAGGATTTGAACTCTTCTTTTCTTTTATTGATGCACAATCTACCAAAGCCACATCTTCAATCATCTCAGTTGAAACAGAGTCCTCTTGCAAAGTGGAAAACTCTCTCTGTAAATGTTCATCATCTCGGTGTCACGACCCAATTTATCCCTCTGTGAGTTGTCATGACGGCACCTAGTCTCTACGACTAGGTAAGCCTAACGCTTTGCAGAAATGAGATAAAACCTTGAACATAAACCACTAACAATAACAAATATCTAATAAGCAATTGAATGCCACTCAGAATATACAATTATCACCTTTGAAATGTACCAAACAATTCCCAAAACCCGAAAACCCGCAAGTCACAAGCTACTAAGAAGTATTAATTGTTCTATACATCATTTCTACAGAAAGAGGAAAAACTGAACATATGGGGATAGAGGGGGACTTTGAGGATCTGCGGGCGTGAGCAGATGTACCTTGAAGTCTCCAATAAGCAACAATGACTGCAACTAGTGATGAGGCTAGTAAGATGAACCTGGACCTGCACACGAAAAACATGTACAAGAAAGGGTGTGAGTACACCACAACGGTACCCAGTAAGTACCAAGCCAACCTCGGTCGAGTAGTGACGAGATCAGGCCAGGGCCCTACTAGTATAAATATAATGAAATAAGACAGAATGAAATATCGCAGTAAAAATAAATACGGGAATCTAACATGAATAAAATCAATGAAAGACAACAGATCAGAACACAGTGGTAACAACAGGGGATCTCCCGAGATATCGTCTCGTAGTCCCAAACGTAAATGTGCAGGGGGATCTCCCGAAATATCGTTCCGTAGTCCAAAAATAAATATGCAGAATAGGGGATCTCCCGGAATACTGTTCCGTAGTCCCAAAGTAAATATGCAATGCAACCAACCGAAATAACAGCTACAGCAAAAAACTCCTACAGTTTAGACTAAGTTCAAGTCAATGAAAGCAGGAAATTTCACTAAACATGTTGCACAGAGTTCAAATAGGCACTATAACAAGTAGGGATATTGTTCTAGTCTAAACAGGATAGTTACATATGCTAGTGTGTTTCAAATAAAGAGGAAACGAGTTATGACTTACTAAAAAATGGAGTTTTACAACAAATAGCCCGTGTACGTACTCGTCACCTCACATACATGGTGCTCACATATCAAACAGTACCAAATCCTAAGGGGAGTTCCCCCACACAAGGTTAGGCAAGCCACTTACCTCGAACCAATCTCAAATCAATCTGTCACAATGCTCTTTCCACGAATATCCGACTCTGAATGGCTCAAATATATCCAAAACCAATTACATAACATAAATATATCTACAAGAGACTAATCTAGCTAACGAAATCAAAGCTATCATGTCTGGAACCCATCTGACTGTTGACTTTACGCGAACGTGAGGTCTTTATCGCGAACGCGTATCCTTAGTATTCCATACCTTCGCGAACGTGGGAACGACATCGCGAACACGAAAAACAACTCAGCTTCCTTTCCCAGATGCTCTACGCGATTGCAAGACCTCTCTCACGAACGCGGTGAAGGATTGTTTGCAACAAAAACACCAGAAATCTGCTATCCTTCAAGTCCAAAAACTAGTCCGTTAAGCACCCGAAACTCACCGGAGGCCCTCGAGACCTCAACCAAACATACTAACCAATCCTAAAATACTTTACGAACTTAGTAGAGCCCTCAAATCACATCAAACAATGCAAAAATCACGAATCACCCTCTAATTCAAATTTAAAGAACTTGAAACTTTAAAATTCAATAACCGATACCGAAACCTATCAAACCACGTCCGATTGACCCCAAATTTTGCACACATGTTATAATCAACACTACGGACCTACTCCAACTTCCGGAATCGGATTCTGCCTTTGATATACAAAATTTCACTATCGGCCCAAAACTCCAAAAATTTGACTTTTGCCATTTCAAGCCTAAATGAGCTACGGACCTCCAAAATACAATCCGGACATGCCCCTGAGCCCAAAATCACACAGCGAAGCTAACGGAATTGACGGAATTCCATTTCGGAGTCGTCTTCACACAGTTCCGACTACGGTGCTAATCCTAAGGCTTAAACCTCCATTTAGGGACTAAGTGTCCCAAACACTACCAAAAACCAAAATGAAACCTCCCGACAAGTCACAATAGCAGAAAAATATACAAGGGAAGCAGTTAATAGGGAATCGGGGATCTAACTCACAAAACGACCGATCGGGTCGTTACATCCTCCCCCTCTTAAAATAATAATTTGTCCTCAAACGAGTATAGAGTCATACCTGAAGTGGTGAAAAGAAGAGGGTAACGGCTGCGCATATCCTGCTCGGTCACCCAAGTCGCCTCCTCGACCGGCTGACCCCGCCACTGAACCTCTACTGATGCAATGTTCTTTGACCTCAGCTTCTGAACCTGCTTGTCCAAAATAGCCACCGGCTCCTTAACGTAGGATAGATCCTTATCCAACTGGACTGAGCTAAAATCCAACAGATGAGACGGATCGTCGTGATACCTCTTGAGCATCGAAACATGAAATATCGGATGAACTCTTGCCAGGATGAGAAGTAAGTCAAGATCATAAGCAACCTCCCACACTCGCTGCAACACCTCAAAGGAGCCAATAAACCTTGGGCTCAATAATCTAGCCTCGCCCGGCTCGAACTAACCCACTTGGGACTGATACCGTCTATCATACAGAGCCTCATACGGTGCCATCTGAATGCTGGACTGATAACTGTTGTTGTAGGAAAACTCCGCAAGTGCCAAGAACTGCTCCCAAGAACCTCCAAACTCCATCACACACGCTTGGAGCATATCCTCAAGAATCTGAATAGTGCGCTCGGACTGCCCGTCTGTCTGAGGGTGAAAAGTTGTGCTCAACTCCACCCGAGTACCCAACTCATGTTGTATGGCTCTCCAGAACCGCAATGTAAACTATGTGCCCCAGTCAGAGATGATAGATACCGGTACGCCATGAAGTCTGACAATCTCACGAATGTAATTCGAGCCAGCTACTCGGAATAATGGGTAGTCATCACAGGAATGAAATGAGCTGACTTTGTCAGCCTGTCCACAATCACCCAAACTGCATCAAACTTTCCCTGAGTCCGTGGGAGTCAAACAACGAAGTCCATAATGATCCGCTCCCATTTCCACTCCAGAATCTCTATCTTCTGAAGCAATCCACCCGATAGCTGATGCTCTTACTTCACCTGCTGGCAATTTAGACATCTAGCCACATACTTTACTATGTCTTTCTTCATCCTCCTCCACCAATAATGTTGCCTCAGGTCCTGATACATCTTTGTGGCACCTGAATGAATGGAGTACCGCGAGCTGTGAGCCTCCTGGAGAATCAACTCAGGCAAAACCGTCCATATTGGGCACACATAACCTGCCTTGCATCCTCAATGCACCATCCTCACCAATAGTGACCTCCTTAGCATCACTGTACTGGACCGTGTCCTTATGGACAAGCATATGGGGGTCATCACACTGAAGCTCACTGATACAATCATAAAGAGAAGACCGAGAGACCACACAATCCAATACTCGACTTGGCTCAAAAATATCCAGTCTCACAAACTGGCCGGCTAAGGACTGAACATCCAATGCCATAGGCCTCTCTGTTGCTGGTAGATATGCTAAACTCCCCAAACTCTCTACCGGACGACTCAAAGCATCGGCCACTACATTGGCCTTTCCGGGATGGTACAAAATGGTAATGTCATAATCCTTAAGCATATCTAACCACCTCCTATGACACAAATTAAAATACTTCTACTTGAACAGATGCTACAAACTTCGGTGATCAGTGTAGATCTTATAAGGAACGCCGTACAAATAGTGCCTCCAAATCTTCAAGGCATGAACAATAGCCGCTAGCTCAAGGTCGTGGAAGTGATAGTTCTTTTCATGGACCTTCAGCTGTCTGGACGCATAGGAAATCACCCTACGGTCCTGAAATAACGCCTCGCCGAGGCCAACTCGCGACGCATCACAATAAATTGTATAAGACCTCGAACCTGAAGGCAATACTAATACTGGGGCTGTAGTCAAAGTTGTCTTGAGCTTCTAAAAGCTCTCCTCACACTCCTCTGTCCACTTGAACGGAGCACCCTTCTAGATTAGCCTGGTCATAGGTACTACAATAGAAGAAAATCCCTCAACAAACCAACGGTAATACCCCGCCAAACCAAGGAAGCTCCGGATCTCTGTCGCTGAGGACGGTCTAAGCCAACTCTGCACTGCTTCCACATTCTTCGGATCCACCTTGATCCCCCCACTTGACACAATATGACCCAAGAATGCCACGGAATCTAACCATAACTCACATTTTGAGAACTTTGCATACAACTTCTTTTCTCTCAAAGTCTAAAGCACTGTCCTCAAGTGCTGCTCATGATCCTCCCGAGTCCGGGAATACACTAGAATATCATTAATGAATACGATGATGAAAGAATCAATATAGGGCCGGAACACATTGTGTATCAAGTGCACAAAGGCTGCTGGGGCATTGGTTAGCCCAAATGATATCACAAGGAACTCGTAATGGCCATACCGAGTCCTGAAAGCAGTCTTCGGGATATCTGGCTCCCGAATCTTCAACTGATGATAACATGAACGCAAGTCAATCTTGGAAAATACCTTGGCACCCTGTAGTTGATCAAATAGGTCATAAATACGAGGCAACGGATATTTGTTCTTCACTGTGACTTTGTTCAACTAGCGATAATCAATACACATACGCATAAAACCATCTTTTTTCTTCACAAACAAGACAGGAGCACCCTAAAGTGATACACTGGACCGAATGAAAACCTTATCAAGCAACTCCTGCAACTGCTCCTTCAACTCCTTCAACTCAGGAGGAGCCATACGGTATGGAGGAATAGAGATGGGATGAGTGCCTGGCAACAAATCAATGCCGAAATCAATATCTCTGGCATGCCCGTAAGATCAGCTGGGAACACATCTGGATAGTCCCTCACTACTGAAACTGACTCAATCGTAGGGGTATCAATACTGACATCTCTTACATAAGCTAGATACGCATCACACCCCTTCTCAATCATTTGTTGAGCTTTAAGAAATGAAATAACTTGGTTGGGAGTATACTCTAAGGTACCTCTCCACTCTAATCGCGATAAACCTGGCATAGCCAGTGTCACGGTCTTAGCGTGACAATCAAGAATAGCATAATTGGGCGACAACCAGTCCATGCCCAAGATAACATCAAAATCTACCATGCTGAATAATAATAAGTCGGCTATGGTATCAAAACCACTAAGAGCAATCAAACACGACCGATACACACGGTCCATAACAAGAGAATATCACATAGGAGTAGACACATAAACATGGGAACTCAAAGAATCCCGAGATATGCCCAAATGTTGCGCAAAATAAGAGGACACATATGAATATGTAGAGCCTGGGTCAAATAATACCAACGCATCTCTATGACAGACTAGAACAATACCTGAAATGACAGAGTCTGAAGCAACTGCCTATGTACGAGCTGGAAGAGCATAATACCTGGCATGGCCTCCCCCTTTAAGGCGACCTCGACCTCCACCTCGAACTGGCTGAGCAGGTGGGGCGGTAGCTGGTGCTGGAATCAAAGCTTGAGGACCCGGTGGAGCACGTGGTGGCTGAGAAGTCTGTGGAGGTGCAATCCTCCTAAATCTGGGGCAATCCTTCACCATATGGATGGTGTCGCCACACTCAAAATAACCCCTCGGAGGGCATGGTTGTTGTGACTGACTCAGGCCAGGTCTGCTGGACTGGCCGCTAAAACTACCCCGAGCAGTAGGCACACTAGATATTGGCGGTGCATAATAAGGCTCCTGGGGCCTAGAAGGGTCTGGAACACCACTGGCAGCTGGAAGAGCTGAATGAACGAGGCGACTCACATAACCCCTACCATGGCGAGCTGCTAGGGCACAAGCTCCAGAATAAGAACAGTCTCTCGAGACCTCTTGGCCTCTCTCTCCTCTCGGTCCGGGACAACCATGCCCTCCAATATCCTAGCATTACTCACAACCTGCTGGTAAGGAATATCCATCTCCAGATCCCTGACCATATAATCCTGATACTAGGTGAAGTCCCTCAATAAATCGTCGAACCCTCTCTCGAACTGTGGCAACCAAGGCTGGTGCATGTCGGGCCAAATCACTGAAACGGACTACATACTTTGACACAGCCATAGCACCCTGGCGCAGCTGCTCAAACTCCACGCGTCATGAGTCCCTGAGGCTCTGAGTGACATACTCTCTCAAAAACATGTCCGAGAACTGAGTCCATGTAAGTGAAGCTGGCTCATTCGGACTACTCAACTCATAAGCACGCCACCACTGATAGGTTGTTCCTCTAAGCTGGAAAGTGGTAAAAGAAACCACACTCGTCTCCGCTACGCCCATAGTATGGAGAATACGATAACACTCCTCCAGAAAACCTTGAGCATCATATGTAGCCAATCCGCTGAAGGTAGGTGGGTGGTACTTCTTGTACCTCTCAAGTCTGAGCTGCTCCGCCTTAGAAGCGGTTGTCTTAGTCTCGTGTTGAACCGAAGATACCAGCAGCATAGGAATGAACTCTGGGGCCTGATCAACCTCGACTCTCTGCTCAGGAGTACAGGCTGCGGGAGTCTGTGCCCCTCCCCCGGCCTGAGATGTGGCGGGAGCTAACGGAATCAATCCAGCCTGAGCTAAGGTACTGAAAATGCTCATGAACTGGGCTAGAGTCTCCTGGAGGGCTGGTGCAGCAATAGGAAGCTCCGGTGCCTGCTCTCCAGCTGGAACTG
>AWOL01S0071386.1:5637-25916 GCA_000715115.1 Nicotiana otophora | reverse complement strand
TGGCCGTACTCTACCCCGGCCCCGGCCTCTGGCGGCTCTAGCAGGGGGCGCAAGTGCCTGGTCGTCAGAAAGAATAGAATAGAGAAATTTTAGAATTTGATGCCAATAACTGGCACGACAAGGAACCAAAAGAAGTATGTTTGTTCCTAACAGTTACATAGCCACCCGAAGATAAGTATAGACATCTCCGTACTGATCCGCGAGACTCTAATAAACTGGCTTGTGACTCACGACTCCTATGAACCTAGAGCTTTGATACCAACTTGTCATGACCCAATTTATCCCTCCATGAGTTGTCGTGATGGAACCTAGTCTCTACGACTAGGTAAGCTTAACACTTTGCAGAAATGAGATAAAAACTTGAACATAAACCACTAACAGTAACAAATATCTAATAAGCAACTGAATGCCACTCGGCATATACAATTATCACCTTTGAAATGTACCAAACAATTCCCAAAACCCGGAAACGCGCAAGTCACAAGCTACTAAGAAGTATTATCTATTTTATACATCATTTCTACAGAAAGAGGAAAAAATGAACATAGGGGGATCGAGGGGGACTCTGAGGATCTGCGGGCGCGAGCAGATGTACCTTGAAGTTTCCAATAAGCAGCATCGACTGCAACTAGTGATAAGGCTAGTAAGATGAACCTGGA
The DNA here is from genome assembly GCA_000715115.1 of Nicotiana otophora. Classification (NCBI taxonomy): domain Eukaryota; kingdom Viridiplantae; phylum Streptophyta; class Magnoliopsida; order Solanales; family Solanaceae; genus Nicotiana; species Nicotiana otophora. The sequence goes on along the minus strand of AWOL01S0071386.1, from coordinate 25,257 downwards.
ACTACACACGAAAAACATGTGCAAGAAAGGGCGTGAGTACACCACAACGGTACCCAATAAGTACCAAGCATAATCTCGGTCGAGTAGTGACGACATCAGGTCAGGGCCCTACTGGTATAAATATAATGTAATAAGACAGAATGAAATATCGCAGTAAAAATAAATACGGAAATCTAACAGGAATTAAATCAATAAAAGACAACAGCTCAGAACACAGTGGTAACAATAAGGGATCTCCCGAGATACCGTCTCGTAGTCCCAAACGTAAATATGCAGGGGGATCTCCCGAAATACCGTTACGTAGTCCCAAAATAAATATGCAGAACGGGGGATCTCCCAGAATACCGTTGCGTAGTCCCAAAGTAAATACGCAGTACAGAGGAATCTCCTGGAATACCGTTCTATAGTCCCAAAGTAAATATGCAGTACGGGGCCATCTCCCAGAATACCGTTCCGTAGTCCCAAAGTAAATATGCAGCGCAACCAACCGAAATAATAGTTACAGCAAGAAAATCCTACAGTTTAGACTAAGTTCAAGTCAAGGAAATCAGGTAATTTCACTAAACATGCAGCGCATAGTTCAAATAGGCAGTTAAACAAGTAGGCATATTATTCTAGTCTAAACAAGATAGTTACATATGCTAGTGTGTTTCAAATAAAGAGGAAACAAGTTATGACTTAGTGAAAAATGAAGTTTTACAACAAATAGCCCATGTACGTACTCGTCACCTCACGTACACGGCGCTCTTCACATATCAAACAGTACCAAATCCTAAGGGGAGTTCCCCCACACAAGGTTAGGCAAACCACTTACCTCAAACTAAGCTCAAATCAATCTGTCACAATGCTCTTTCCAAGAATATCCGACTCATAATTGCTCAAATTTATCTAAAACCAGTTACATAACATAAATATAGCTACAAGAGACTAATCTAGCTAACGAAACCAAAGTTAAGGTAAGAAATTAGAAAAACGCCCAAAATGTCTCCTCGGTCCCACATATCATAATCGGGTAAAAGTTACCAAATATGAACACCCATTCACTCACGAGTCTAACCATACCAAATTCACTCAAATCCGATACCAAAATCTCGATCAAAACCCCAAAATTTGGTCTATGAACGTTTCTCAAGTTTTCCCAATATTTCATCCCAAATCTGAAACTAAATGATATAATTAATAATAGATTAGTGAGTTATAACAATAAAGGAGTTAGGGATCGTTACCCGATGACTTCCTCTAAAAATCTCTCGGAATTTCGTCTTCTACCGAGCTCCCAATTCAATTTTGTGATATGAACTCAAAACCCTCGTCTTTGAACTTTAAAATCTACCCAGGTATGCCCTTCTTCGCGAACGCGGTCAAAGCCTCACATTCATGAAGCACAAGCTGCTTCAGACCAAAAATATACTCATTGCGAATGCGATGAACTGGTCGCGAATGCGAAGCTCAACTAGCCTGACCCTACACGAACACGGGACATTCATCGCGAATGTGTAGGCTATCATGCCTGGTACCCATGTGACTGTTGACTCTACCTGAACGCGAGGTCCTTATCATGAACGCGTAGCCTTAGTGTTCCATACTTTAGTGAATGCGGGAACGACATGGCGAATACGAAGAACAACTCAGCTTCCTTTCCCAGATGCTGTACGTGATTGCGAAACCTCTCTCGCAAACACGATGAAGGATTGTCTGCAACAAAAACATCAGAAATCAGCTATCTTTCAAGTCCAAAAACTAGTCCATTAGACACCCGAACCTCACCCGAGGCACCCGAGACCTCAACCAAACAAACTAACCAATCCTAAAACACCATACGAACTTAGTCGATCCCTCAAATCACATCAAACAACGCAACAATCATGAATCACACTCCAATTCAAACTTAAAGACCTTGAAACTTCAAAATTCTACAACCGATGCCGAAAACCTATAAAACCACGTCCGATTGACCCCAAATTTTTCACACAACTCATAATCAACATTACGGACCTACTCCAACTTCCGGAATCGGATTCTGACCCCGATATCAAAAATTCTACTACCGACCCAAAACTCCAAAAATTTGACTTTCGCCATTTCAAGCCTAAATGAGCTACGAACCTCCACAACACAATCCGGACACACCCCTAAGCCCAAAATCACACAACAAAGCTAACCAAAAACCAAAATAAAATCTCCCGGCAAGTCACAATAGCAGAAAAATATACTAGGAAAGCAGTTAATAGGGAATCAGTACTCTAACTCTCAAAACGACCGACCGGGTTGTTACACTCGGGTAGGCTCATTCTCACAGGGAATGTTCTCTATATAATCACCATCACAATGCAATGGCCTTTCTGAAAGTGTACTTATTAGTTGATTCACTTGCATTGTTAGGTTGTTAGTGGCTTCATCATCGTGTGTAAATCTCTCTTCCACCTTATTAATGAACTTATACATAAACTCTTCCAAACTAATATTCTCCGCTTGAGGTGGTTGTCTCACTTCGATTGCATTCCAATCATAATAAGAGTATTCATCCCAACCAGAGTCAGAATTGCGCCCATATGAATCCTCATACTTGTACAGGCTAGAGACAAAGTGAGAGTGTTCAAAAGATGAACCATAGGAAGAATACCTACCTGCTTGACAATCAACCCATAGATGATTTCCACCGCATTTAAATCACATAGCACACCGCTGATAATATTCAGCTGCTAACTCTTCAACCATTTTCTGAGGTTGGTTGTACCCCATCTTCACATCTTTTAGAGTTCAATATGAAGAGTATGCTCTTCAAGATTTCTTCAACAAAAGAAATCTTGAAGAGAAGTTCACCAAACAAAACTAAAAATAAAAGAAAAAATTAGAAGCTAATTTTTGAATTACTACTACAAACAATTTGAAACACTATTGATTTCCAATCCCTAGCAACGGCGCCAAAATTTGACGAGAGCAAAACACACATTTAAATTGTGCTCGCTAGCCAAAGATAGTATAGTATAATATCATGTCCATACAGATTGGATTTAAATAGTATTCTCGTAGCTTATAGCTTGATTGCTATCTAGGAGGATTAACAATTGAGATTTATATGATTAATAATAAAATTTAATAATCTAGAGCTAATCGATTAATGACAATCGAAGGAAGGACTAAACAAAGGAAGATATCAATGGGGGAAAATTGGATTTTGATAGGATAGGTGCAAGATAGTTGTCGAGGGTTTAACTCTAGATAATTCACTTCTAATGTTCAAGTGAGTCTCTAGAATTTAGTTACTTATCAGTACAATTGTTTAGTAGAAACTCCTCTCTCGATTAAGTCTCAACCTCACAATATGAACCAATTTAAGCTTTGTGAAGATATGCAAGAATGCGTAGTGGATCGGTCTTTAGGAAAACCTCTTTCGATTATTCTCCTAACTCGAATTAATAAATAATTCAAGTAGCCTCTTTCGATTACTTAGAAGAATCTATGAACTCAACCAACAAGTGGATCGGTCTTGGGCTACCGCGCCGCACCATGCGGCGCGCATGTAAGACATTCCAGAACGTGCAAAATATGATTTCTGGCCACTTTTTGCACTAGCGCCCCGCACTCCGCGGGGCATGCCGCGTGGCGGTAGTGAAAATTGTGGCCAAAAATAAGTTTTTCAAATTTTTGACATCCAGACTTGGTTTTCGACCCCCGAACGTGATCCCGGCTTAATTGCTTGGGCTTCTACTCAAACTCCAAAGCTTCAAAAAGCTCGAATTAGCTCCACAACATCTACATGACTCGGAACCACTGCTACAAGGCATAAAACACACAATAAGTGCAAACATACTACCAATTAAAGCTCAAAACAAGTAAAGTGGAGTGAATTAGAGTGTAATAAGCGACTAAAACACGGGATTATAGCCTACCATCAATCATCCACTCAAGTCAACACATCTGAGCTTCCAACTTTCAACCTTTCTCTATCTCCTTCAAGCTTTCCCCTATAACAATGGCAAAAACCTCAAAATCTATTCCCCAAAAGGTCGCTTCTACCTCCCAAATGACTTCTGAAACCAACAAAACCACTTCCGATGTGGTCGACCTCGGGACATTTGCTGGTAACATGGTTATCAATGAATCGAATCCTGAACCTCCCTTGAAAATGTTCATTACCGAGGGTTGTTCGGTTGTTGACAACTTCAAGGTCTTGAAGCCTTCTTCGGTACAAGGTCGGCGTGAGAATGCCTAGAGATTTATTTGCTCAATCACCGAAGAGGACCTCCCCATGATCCGAAAAGACTGGAACTGGACCGACATGGATATCATGGTCCCCGACTCCGAAGAGGCCATTACCGCCCATGTCGAGGGATATCTGAGTGTTTACACTTATCCATTTACATTGGGCCCGGTGGACTTGGTCATCTTACACTTTTGCAGGAGGTACAATGTATTCCTCAGCCAAATTCACCCTTCATTGTGGAGGATTGTGATCCTCCTCCAATTTTTTGTAAATAAAATAGATTCGTGCACCATCACCATCGGTTATTTGCTCAGTTTATACAGTCCCAAAATCTCCTAGGGAGGGAATGATAAAGCTTGTATGCCGGGCCAGCAAAGCCTAATTTTCCAGCATGAATGAGGACCGGGATCAAGGCTGGTAGGGTTATTTTGTCCGGGTGAGGACCTCGGATTTGATCCCCGGCCGAATTCAGACCATTCCCTGAGAAGCGGAACACATCATGTAAGTAAAACGTTCTCTCGAATGTCGAATTTGTGTTCATCTCTCTTTTTCTAATTGGTATTTGTGGTGGTGCAGGTGTCGCTTGAGTTCCAAATGTTGTCCCTTGACTCAAGTAGTGGGTGAAGGAATTATCTCACACATGACCTACTCCGAGAGCTCGTGGCGCAAACTCTCGAAGGGTCGTTAGGAGACCCGTTCCCATGGTAAAATTCCTTTCCCGAGTAGGTTGTGTTAGGCTTCTTCTCTTATCATTACATTCTTATTATTTTTTATTTACTTCTCTTTTACAAGTTTGCCTCAGACCGTCGAGCTTAGGCCACCGGTTGGGGACGAGGACTTACCTGCCAATTCTTCTACTTTGGGACAACCTGGAGCCATAACAGGGAAGAAGAAAAGAAAAAAGGGGCTCGAGTTCCCCGAGCTCGGAGAAAAAGAAAACGAGAAGGAGGCTGGTTTGTAAGCCAAAAGAAACCTCCAGTTCCCGAGTTCTTGATCGGAATCACTCCTCCGGCTCAGAGACGAGCCCAAGGAGGATGAAATCTTTGTGGCCCACGATCCATCTATCCCCGAGGTAGGGGTGGCATCCGAGGAGGAAATGATGGAAGCTAATCCTTCATTGGTTCGGAAGGCTGATGCCAAAGTGAGAGCCGAGAACTCTCGAGACATCGGCTCTACCCTGTTCGGCGTTATAAATATTTTGGGATCACCTTTGTTCAGAGAATCAATGTTCGATAAAGCCTAAACGATGAAGGAGCGATCCCACGAGGGGGTTCATGGAGCGGACGATCCCCGCCAAGGCCTTTTTGATGGTGTAGACTGATCCACTCTAGAGGATTTCATCGGATTGGATGACTTAGAGGTGCCAAGAAAAATGTCCACCCTCAGAGGTCGGCGGGTCGAGATCGAGCACGAGATTGATCAATCAGTTTCCTGCTCTGAGCAAGGATCCTAGTCGGAAGCGGTCTATCATTATTACCAATCTGGAGGATGCCTAGATTCTTTCCACCCCCGTAGGGATAGCTAGTTACATCTGGTGCCTTGTAACCAAAGAAGACCAGGAAAAAATGAACGAGGTAGATACGTCATGCATGTTCAACGAAGAATAACAGGCGCTGAACCGGGTAAGGTGTTACCAAACTTTTTATTTTTCAACTTTAGTTCTTGATAACTCTAATATCTCTTCTCATTTTTGCAGGCCTCGGTGTTCCACCATAAAACCTTCCTCCAGTACTAGGATGATCTGAGCCAACTTGAGGCTGAAGTCAAAGAGCTTGCTGTGAAGAGAGGCATGTATAAGCTTCTCGGTGAGCAATGTGAAGGAGAAGTCAAGAGCCTTGAGCTGAGTTAGATGCAGCTCAAAAAGAACACGTCGACTTGGTGGAACAGGTAAAAATCTTTAACCGGTTTAGAAATTTTGAAGGCCTTATATTTTGGTTATGGATCTTGGACGTCTCCGAGCCATTCTAGGACGGTCGTAGACTTTTAAGTTCGGGTGTTGCCCAATGGCCTTATTACCCCGAGCCATTAGAGCTTGCTCGGGATAATAGTTCCCGAATAGGGATGGTCGTAGCCTCTGAAGTTCGGGCACTGCCTAATAGGTTTTGTGCCCTCGGGCTTCATAGCCCGAGCCGTCCGGGCTTGCCCATGATGGCAGTCCCCGAGCGGAGGTGATCTCTTGGATTAGGACAGAGGTGGCCCTTGGGCCCGATGTTATTAAGGAACAAAATGTAGTAATTTTTAAGAGACAAAGTATGTATCTTCAAGGTAGAAACTTTCTTTTATTTCTGTGCAACATACAATATTGCAAATGTGTATAAGATTCATGTTATGACTTAAGTGGTCTATATGGGCACGGTTCATTTGACCGTTTGGCCCTTACAACAAATCTTATCCACCAAGTCCAGACTTGTTTGAGCATGAAGTTTCCTTCCTTGCTAACACCGTTACCCGAAGGTGATGGCCCCCAGTATTCGAGGCCGATCTTAGAGAGGGTTCGGATACGGTTGATGCAAACCTTGACTCCGGTTCATAGTCGATCTTCAATTCTAAGTTAGCACGATCCATTGTTGCCTCGTTTAAAACCTTGTCGTAAAACCCATTTGGGACAAAATCAGTTCAAGGGAAAAAGAGTGAAACGCGTCCTTTCAGGCCTAATAGTTTCATCATTCTTTGGTCGTTACATGCAAGTGTTAGTCTAATCCGTAAGATATTGAAGAAAAGTAATGAATGGGGTCGTACCTTAGCAGTAGTATAACTTTAAGTGGGTTATGTTCCAGTTATTCCATAGCCGCTCACCATTCACCGTTTTAAGTTTGTACGATCCTTTGCCGGTGATCTGAATAATCCGATATGGAACTTCCCAATTTGGTCTCAGCTTCCCTTCATTCGAGTTTCGGGTCCTCAATGTGACTGTTCTTAACAGCAAGTCCCCGACATTGAAGTGTCGAATGTTGGATCTCCGATTATAATATCTTTCAATTCGTTGTTTTTGGGCGGCCAATCGGACGAGTGTGGCCTCACACTTTTCGTCTAACAGTCCCAGGTTCATACTCATGGCCTCGTCGTTTGACTCTTCGGTCCTATATCAGAACTTGGGACTTGGTTCTCCTACTCCAACTACTATAATATCTTCAATACCGTAGACCAATAAGAACGGGGTGGCCCCGGTCTAGAATTTTGAGGTCGTACGATATGCCCATAGGACTTCGGGCAAGATTTCCTTCCATTTCCCTTTGGCATCGGTGGACCTATTTTTGAGGTTTTGGAGTATGGTTTTGTTCGTGGACTCTTCTTTCCCATTTTCACTAGGGTGATAGGGCGTTTATAGGATCCTTTTGATCTTACGGTCCTCGAAAAACTTGCTCACTTTGCTGCCATGAACTGCTTCCCATTGTCGCACACGATCTTGGCCGTCATTCCAAATCAACATATTATGTGGTCCCATATGAAATCAATAACCTCCTTCTCCTTGAGTTTCTCAAATGTCTGGGCTTCCACCCACTTAGAAAATAATCAGTCATAAATAAGATAAATTATGCCTTACCGGGCGCCCAAGGCAGGGGACCAACGATGTCCATTCCCCATTTCATGAATGGCCAGGGTGACAAGACCAAATGCAGCAGTTCCTCGAGCTGATGGATCATCGGAGCATACCTCTGACATTGGTCGCATTTTCTCACGAACTCATTTGTATCTTTTCCCAAGCCAATCCAGTAGTAGCTCCGATTATCTTCTGAACCAATGACTTGGCGCCCGAATGGTTCCCGCAGGTGCCCTCGTGGACTTCCCTTAAAACATACTCGGTGTCATACGGTCCCAAACATATGGCTAGTGGGCCATCAAATGCTCTTCTCAGTAGGGTACCATATTCTAACAAGCTGAACCGGGCCGCCTTCATACGCAGAGCTCTCAATTCTTTAGGATCTGAGGGAAGTTTTTCGGTCTTCAGGTAATCTATGTATTTGTTTCTCCAGTCCCAAGTTAAGCTCGTCGAGTTTATCTCGGTTGGGCCTTCCTCCACTACCGATTTCATGAGTTGTACGACCATTTTCGAGTTGAATTCATCGTCATCGACCGACGATCCTACGTTAGCAAGAGCATCGGCCTCGCTGTTTTGACCCCGAGGTACATGTTATAAAGTGCATTCCCTGAACCGATGTAACATTACTCGTAGCTTATCTAAGTATCTTCACATTTGTTCCTCTTTAACTTCAAACGTTCCATTGACTTGGTTCACCACGATGAGGGAGTCGCACTTTGTTTCGACCACCTCGGCCCCCCAGGCTTGTAGCCAGTTCGAGACCTGCAATCATGGCCTCATACTCAGCCTCATTGTTAGTCAATTTTACAGTTCTAATAGATTGCCTAGCTATATTACCCGTCGGTGGCTTCAACACGATGCCATGTCTGGACCCTTTTGCATTCGAAGCACCATCCATAAAGAGGGTCCTGATTCAGGAAGAGGTCCTCGAGTTCAACAACAACTTCTTCTCGACCTTAAGAATTAGGGCCGGCATGAAGTCGGCCACGAAGTCTGCCAAAATTTGAGATTTGATGGCGGTCCGGGGTCGATATTTGATATCGTACCCGCTAATATCCACAACCTATTTGGTCAATCATCCCGAGAGCTCGAGCTTATGCATTATATTTCGTAATGGTAAGTAGTCACTACACATACGGGAAGACATTGAAAATACGATTTTAGCTTCCTAGAGGCGCATAGCAAAGCGAGCACCAATTTTGCAAGGTGAGGATACCTAGTTTTGGCCTCGCCCAGGGTTCTGCTAATATAATATATAGGAAATTGTGTACCTTCCTCTTTCCGGACCACGACTCCACTTACCGCTACCTCGGATACCACCATGTACAGGTACAACTATTCATCTGCCTTCTGAGTATGAAGCAAAGGTGGACTCGAGAGAAACCGCTTGAGTTCCTCCAAGGCTTGTTAGCACTTCGGGGTCCATGAGAAGTTATTCTTCTTCTTCAACAATGAGAAGAACCAATGGCTCTTGTCGGAGGACCTCGAGATGAAGCGACCCAAAGCGGCTATGCGCCCGGTTAACCCTTGAACGACATTGACATTATCCACAATGGTGATGTCCTCGATGACCCTGATTTTATCGAGATTAATCTCGATTCCCCGGTTGGACACCATGAATACGAGGAATTTCCCGGACACCATGCATATTTTTTTGGGTTTAACTCCATATTGTATCTCTTCAATATATTAAAGGTTTACTGTAAATGTTTCAAATGGTCCTCTGCTCGCAGGGACTTAACAAACATATCGTCAATGTGAATCTCCATTGATTTTCCTATTTGCTCTTCGATCATCCGATTTACTAGGTGTTGATAAGTGGCACCAACGATTTTTAATCCGAATGGCATTACGTTATAGCAGTAGGTACTGTATTTAGTGATGAAGGACATTTTTTCCAGGTCGTCCGGGTCCATCTGAATTTGGTTGTACCCAAAGTAGGTGTCAAGAAAATTGAGGATCTCGTGGCCGGCGTGGCATCGATCATACGATCGATGTTTGGAAAAGGGAAAGAGTCTTTGGGGCATGCCTTGCTTAAGTCTCTATACTCTACACACATTCTTAATTTATTCCCCTTTTTAGGGACTACTACTACGTTTGCTAACAATTCTAGGTACTTAACATCCCGGATGGACCCTATTTTAAGGAATTTAGATACCTCATCCTTGATGAATGCATGCTTGACTTCGGACTGGGGCCTCTTTTTCTTCTTGACCGGATGGAACTTCGGATCCAGGCTTAGCTTGTGAGTAGTTATTTCCGGCGGAATCCCTGTCATATGGTGGTGGGACCAAGCAAAATAATTTATGTTAGCTATAAGGAATTGAATGAGTTTTTTCCTGAGATCGAGACTTAGCCCCGTGTGCAGGTGTACTTTACTATCAGGCAGGTATTCGATCAATATGAATTGCTCCAGTTTCTCGGCTGTTGATTTGGGGGCGTTGGAATCATCGGGGACTATGAAAGACTTGATAACTCTATAGTCGTCGTCCTTATCAGTACCCTGTTTCTCCGGCTCGATCGAAGCAGGTATCAGTAATTTCTATTTGGTTTCGTCTCTGGCCACTGAATCTAGACCCTTCGATGTCGATAGTGCGGATACCGGGATCACCTCGTTGACTGCGAATATCTCCTTTGCGGCCGGTAGTTCTCCGTAAACTGTTTTAGTCCCTTCTGACATCGGGAATTTCAGCACCTGGTGTAGCGTCGAGGATACTGCCCTCATGTTATGAATCCATGGCCTTCCGAACAGAGAATTGTACCTCATGTATCCTTTGATCACACAGAACTTTGTTTCCTGAATGGTTCCGGCGGTGTTCACCGTTAATATTATATCCCTTTTAATGGTCTGACATGCCATGTTGAATCCGTTTAGAACCTTTACTGCAGGCACGATTTGGTTTTGTAGACCTAGTTGTTCCACGACCCTCGATCTAATGATATTGGCCGAGCTACCTGGATCAATTAACTCACGCTTAACTCGAGATTTATTTATGATTACAAATATTACCAGTGCATTGTTGTGGGGCTGTATGATGCCTTCAGCGTCCTCGTCGTTGAAAGACAATGTTCCTTCTGGTACATACTCTCGAGTCCATTTTTCCCTCGTGATGGATACTTTGGTTCGCTTTAACATGGCCCCTGGGGAACGTCGACCCCACCGATGATCATGTTACTGACGTGCTGAGGCTCCTCCTGCTCGATCTGCTTACTAGAATCTCTACTTCTGAAATGGTTTTTGGCTCGATCATTCAGGAACTCCTAGAGATGTCCGCTGTTGAATAACTGGGCTACTTTCTCTCTCAATTGTCGGCAATCCTCTGTTCTGTGGCCGTGAATGCCATGAAATTACATATTAAGTTGGGATCCCTTTGGGCTGAATCGTACTGTATAGGTCAAGGCCAGTTGGTGTCTTTGATATGTCCGATGGCAGATACGATAGCACCAGCATCGACGTTGAAGTTGTACTCCGATAACCTCAGCGCTTCCTTAGGCCCGATGGGCCTGTCGAACCCGTTTTTACTGATGATTCCCCGGTTATTTTGACCTCGATCGCTTCTCCTTTCACTTCTCATAGGGTTTCGTCCAGACCCATTACCCCTACGATCACCGTTGTACAATTGATACCAATCTTTACTTGACCTTGGTTCATGACCAATGTCTCTTTTGGATCTGTCACTAGCTCGGGCTTGATAAACAGACCCGGAAGGGGGCCCAAGCTGATAATATTCGAGCATAATTTTTGATTGGTACCGGTTATGCACATCGGCCCAAGTTACTGCCAGATGTTTCTACCAGATTTTGCTGCAACTGCTGCAAAGCCAATGAGCTTTGAGTATTGAGTCCTTGGGTGAAGGCCTGAATGGCCCAATTGTCTGCCACTGGCGGCAGGTCCATCTGTTCCATTTGAAACCTTGACACGAACTCCCTGAGCATCTCGTTATATCTTTTCTTTATCTTGAAAAAGTTCGACTTCCTGGTCTTGACCTTGATGGCTCCGGCGTGTTCTTTCAAAAAAGCATCTGCAAGCATAGCAAATGAGTCAATAGAATTGGGGGCCAAATTGTGATACCATATCATAGATCCTTTTGACAATGTCTCTCTGAACTTTTTCAGCAGGACAGATTCGATCTCATCATATTCCAAGTCGTTCCCCTTGATGGCGCACGTGTACGAGGTCACATGTTCATTTGAATCAGTTGTTCTCTTGTACTTAGGAATTTCAAGCATGCAGAACTATTTCGGGATCGGCTTCGGAGCTGCGCTCGGAGGAAAAGGTTTTTGAACAAACGTTTTGGACTCTAGGACTTTCAATATCGGTGGTGCTCCGGGGATTTGGCCGACCCTGGAGTTGTAGGTCTCCACCTTCTTATCGTTGGCTTCGATTTTCTTTTCTCCTGTTTCTACCCGTTTAGTCAATTTCTTGAGCATCTTTATTATCTTAGGGTTGGTACCGGGTTCAACTTTATTTGGCCTATCTGTGGCTGGTTCATTTCTGCGAGTGTTTTCTCGGGACGGTTCAAGATCAACTCTACTGGGAGTGTGGCTTTGGTTCAGTAGTTAAGCTATCATTGCCTGCAACATTTTGAAGATCATCTGTAAGTTGATCCCATCTCCTTCACCGTCACGAGCATTTTGGGATACCCATCGAACTCCCCCACATACAATGTTCTCAGGATCGGTAGGCAAATTCGTGTTAATGGCCACAAGTGAGTTGGCATTGATCGGGTCTGCGGCCGGAATTCCGTTGGGATTGGCAGGGGGCACCTCATTATCAGGCCATATTATTGTTCTTGCCATGGTGGCCAGACTCAATATCTGTGTTTAGAGGGGCAGATTGGGAGTTCGACATTTCAAACTTTGACCTGAAATCAAAGACATTTCAAAGAACAAGTGTGAAGTAGGGTGTGTTACGAAAATTTGTATCAAATTGCCACTATTATCCTTAGCCCCACGGTGGGCGCCAAACTGTTTACACTCAAAATCCGATAACAATTAAATTTGTGAATGGTTTTAAGATAAGCAGATCAATTTGATACAAAATGATAAACGGAGTTAGAATGGGCAAGTAAAGATACAGTAAATTCAAACCACGCGAGGAGGATAATTCGAGACTTAGTGAAGGATTCACCCTCGATCCGGGATCGCAGTGGACAACTTTTATGAATGAGAGAAAAGATTAAAATAACAGTGAAAATATTAGTATATTGCTTTGGAATACGTGTTACAATGTGTCTAATAAATTATCAGATTTCCTTTATATAGTAGGGGAATTCTACTCTAAGTACAACTCTATAAAAGGTAAAAATCTTCTATTTAACTGATTGTCGGTTCTTCATCGATACGTCCCGAGATCTACGCCGTGATATCTGGCCAGTCGCAGATATTACGGCCCTCTGCTGGCCATGCTTGATTTTTCGATAATGTTCTCCGAAGTCTTTCAGGATTTGGATCGATCTCGAATCATGACCCCGATATTCTTGAATATAGACAACGTGCCCCCGGATTCTAACTCGATGAGACCTTGCTTCGGTTCCGATCCTTCACAATCATATCTCGAGCTCATTTTACCCTATTGGAGGCCGAAGTGTATCATGAGCTCGGTGTTTACCTGTATACAAATATTGTCAGTTAACAGTTTTGCAATAGATTTCACGTTCGTCATGCATCGCTAAAATCTATTGCTAAATCAGTATTAGCTAGGTATGCGAACAAATAGGAGTGTATATGGACCAGGTTGGTTCGATTTTGTTTTCAAAACTAAACCAAACTAACTATATCAGTTTGGATTGGTTCGGTTTTGTCGGAATTTTTGGGATTTTCATTTTTTTTGTTACTTGAATATATATTATTTCAATCTTACTTTGTTAAATTTTTGATAAATAAATACATGTTTAGTAAAAATTTAACAAATTGACAAACATATGATCCTATTAACATATTCTTATGAGAGAGTTTTCTTAGTTACACATGATAGTTATTTTTTAGTCGTCTGACAATAATTTTTCATTGTTGTATACTTTCAAGGTTAACTGAATTTAATAATTAACATAAAAAACAATATGATTCATATATAATGATATGTTCTATTTAATTTTAAATTATCGAAATACCACTTCAAATTTGAAAAAGATATAAGAATTTAATAGATCTTGATATATGGATATGGAAGAACAAAGAGATTGATGCATTTCACTAACACTTGATAAGAAAGTGATCATACAGCCCATTATTTAAAGTTAAAAAAATAGAGCACTTCATATTTAACTAAATATTACATCCCATAAGAGAATCGCAAATATTTCTAGACATTGTTTTTAAAGAAAATTCTATGAAAAATTTTAAAAGTATAAATAAAAATTATATATTTATATGTTGGTTTAGTTCGGATTTGTTTACTCAATACCAAACCAAATCAAACCAAACCTAATTATGTTTTTTAATCGGTTTTATTTAACTTTTCAGTTTGGTGCGGTTTCCGGGTTTGATGTATACACCCTAGAACAAAGTACTACATTGATATTTGATAGATTGTGAAGTAACATATAATGTATAGAAATACTCTTAATAGCATAATGCCTAAAATATGGTGATTAGTAGGGTTATCGTTTTCCATTGTGAAATTCAGAAATTTCTAGCTGATTAAACGAGTCTTAAGATTTAACTTATACTCCGATAGTTGGCAGAATACCTAGGCGGCTACCTAGACTTGGCCCACTCTTTCAATTTGCTACCTCAATTTGGCCCTGTACCTATTGGCTACCTGTCTTTATTGACTTATGTTTTTATTAAATACTGCTCACTTACCTAGCACAAATCGCGAATGCCACTTATATTGATTGCGTGAACTATTGATTTTTAGGCTGACATGGCTTTATAACGGTAAAAAATAATAATTTTATCTCAACCCATTTTATAAACCCACCAACGTATAATCCTAAATTTATTTTTTTCTCTTTCTTCTCTCTTCGAACATTGCTGAAGAAAGAGCCATAATTTATCTCATCTTCTCTCTTTGTAAATCTGCCATAGTAGACCTACTCCCAGCATAAAGTCTTGTTCTTTCCCTATTAAAACCCTAATTTTTCTCATCTTCTACTCTCTTCTTAGACAAAAATTATAGAGCTCAAATCCTACAATCAAATTGTGAAAAAATGGTGTATTTCTATCGATGTGGACGTGTTGCATTGTTTCAAACATCATGGACTGATAAAAACCCAGGTCGTAGGTTCTACTGCTGCCACTTAGGAAAAGTAAGTGTATTTTGTCTATTTTTTTGATAGCCTAAATCTTCAGACCCTCCCCAAATTGCAATGCGAATCTATTCTTTTGATAGCCTAAATCTATTCTTTATTATAGGCTCCTGGTGCATGCGAATTCTTTAGGTGGCACGATGATCAAATGATGAAGCAAACAAGGAGAGTGATTTCTGGTCTTTTGAAGAAAGTTAATACATATGAAAACAAAAAAGAGTCCAGTCAAAGTGGATAATTTTTGTACTTGTTGTTTACATAATATGGACTTGGTTTAGGGGTTATACTTAGTTTATTGTAGAGTATTGGTATGTATTATGGGATGGTGCTAAGGCAATGTACGTAATATGCTATTTTACCTTAAATTGTGTACTGATTAAATGCATCATTAATATGAATATTTGAGTTAAACTTTAAGCTCTATTTTGACTAGATTTTTCAGCTTGTATTGGCTTTGTAATTCTTGATAGTGATAATTTTCAATAATAATGATAATGAATAATGACGAATAACAATCACAATTACTCAATGACAAATGCAGTAGATATATAGCTCATTATAATGAGCTCCCAAGTTAAACTAGTCAGCCAAGGCAGAATACATAGACACAAAAAACTAGTCAACCAAATAGGTTACATAGACAAAATAAAATTTTAAATTTGCCTACTAAGTCCGGCTATTTTAAACACCTAACAACGTCCAAAATATTGACTAAAACAAAGACTTTCCTACACAAACTACTTGTCATTTGTTCCTCTTTCATGGAGGTGTTGTTGTGTTGCTTCTTCTAGTTGACACTCTCATCTGTTATAGCTGGGCAATTGTTATTGCCTTTCTTCCGTTCCATTTCAGGCCATGTGGTTTAAAGCCAATGTCAATATTGGTACCAGATGCACTCGTAAAAGAAGTTCCACCCATGATAAGTCTTTCACCAGTTGTACCAGGCTGAAATTACCCAAATAATTACGCATAATCAATACCAATTGTAAGCATCACATTCTCGTAAATAAAAAATGTCATGGTTTACTTACATTGAGTATTGTCCTTGATGTTTCAGGGTCTACATATAACCCAAATCTAGTTTATTTTTGTTTTTTTTGTCCTTTAACTCCTCCTCCAACATCACTTGGTTCTGTTGGTTCTCTTACTAGAATACATGCCCCCTGCATCCATCTTCAGAAGCACTTTCCCTTCCTCTCTTTATTCCAACAGTAGTACCCCTCACTATTCCCCTACCTCATCCTCCAGCAATAGTACCCCTCCCTATTCCCCTACCTCTTCCTCCAGCAATAGTACCCTTCCCTATTCCCCTACCTCTTCCTTCAGTAGTAGTACCCCTCCCCATTCTCCTACCTCTTCCTCTAACAGCAGTACCCCTCCCTATTCCCCTGCCTGTTCCTCCAGTAGTACCCCTCACTATTCCCCTACTTCAGAAGCACTTTACCTTCCTCTCTTTATTCCAACAGTAGTACCCCTCACTATTCCCCTACCTCTTCCTCCAGCAATAGTACCCCTCCCTATTCCCCTACCTCTTCCTTCAGCAGTAGTACCCCTCCCCATTCTCCTACCTCTTCCTCTAACAGCAGTACCCCTCCCTATTCCCCTGCATGTTCCTCCAGTTGTAGTACTACCCCTCTCTATTCTCCTGCCTCTTCCTTCAGCATTTCTTCTAACTGCTGATGTGTCATGGCATACAGATGTTGGGACAATATTTGAAGCATGTTTGCTTTATTGGGTTTGTTGGCTTGACTGATCTTGTTGGCTTTATATATATATATATATATATATGTCAGCCAATAACATACATATAATAATGAGAATAATATAAAGCATAAGTGTACTTAGCACTCATGGACAGTGAGTTTTGTTATGTCCTATTGTTGATATTTCAAGCAAGTAATTTTTACTCCTTTCTTGGAACACTTTCCCCACTTCTTTTTAGGTTCATCTTTAGATTTTCTTCTATACCTTTTTGGTCTTCCTGGCATCACCTTTGGAACTGGAAGTTCAATTTTGATATTACTAGTAGCAAGCCACATGTTCATGCTTGGTATTGGTTGAATAACATACTTATAGACCCTGAGAAAATAATTATTTCTATACCACTTTTCTACATGCTCTTTAGGTTCTTCATTTATATATCTATAAGCACATACAACATGGTGACATGTTATTCCTCTCAGCATCCAAGATCTACATGTACATGTTTTATTCACTGTGTCAACAATGAATATGAGATTTCCCTCCCCAGTCCCAAAACATGTATCACCATTAAACAGAACATGGCATCTCCTTGAAAGTTCTTTATTGTCTTCTAATAGTAGTCTGGCCATTGGTGAGATATCTGAAATCCATATAGTAGTAAATTTTCTCATATCTACATGCCTTGTTATAATCTTATGTCTAATCTCTTCCAACATGCTAATGATTGATTTGTGTCTAAGCCCTAGTATCCAAGAATTGAAAGTCTCACACATAATATTCTCAACTACATCACACTTAGCATGCTCACTAAAATATGACCTACACCAATACTCCTTGTTATAACACAACAAATCTTCATATATTTCTTTCCCCAGCCAGCCCAAAGAAGCTGACTCTGATTTAAATTTTATCTCAAAAGATGACTTTGTACATCTCCGAAATATTTTCTTCTTTCCTTTCCTTTTCTTTCCTTTCCACTTCTTAGACCAATTTGACCAAATGTGCCTGGCACACATTCTGTGTTTAGCACAAGGGAGAAGCTCACTAATGCTTGGTATAAGTCCCTGCAAAACAGTATATACAAAAGCAATTAAAAACAAGAGCAAAATAAATAAAACCAGTAAAAACACAAAAAGAGTATATGTGGATACCTTCTGCATGTCTGACATGACAGCTAATCCTTCTCCATTGCCTAACTCTAGATCTGTAATCAAATGGTCAATGAACCAACTCCAAGAATGCTTAGTTTCCGTGTCTACAACAGCCCAAGCTATTGGATATATCTGTTGGTTGCCATTCTTCCCAATTGCAACCAACAGTTCTCCTTTACAAGCTCCTTTTAAGAAGCAACCATCAAATCTTATTATCCTCCTACACCCCTCAAGCCAGCCCTTTTTTAAAGCATCAAAGCAGACATAAAAGTACACAAACAGATTCTTCCCAGGTTATGTTTCCCTATCAGTCCTAATCCAACATGATCTTTCAGGATTTGTTTGTTTGATCATTTTAGCATAATCATATAGTCTTGAAAACTCCTCTTTCCAATTACCCATAAATTGTCTAATAACTCTCATTTTAGGCCTATAACATACAGATCTTCCAGCATACAACCCCAATTTATCCCTCATTAAATTCTAAATTTCTAGTATTGAAATTCCAGGTTGGGATCTGATTCTGTCCTTAAATTTATTGGCAATGAATTTGAAAGTGCACAACTTGTTCTTGCTATATGTGGGACACTTATGAACAGGGTAGTAGTTCTTGATAATAAAGTCACCGGAAGTAGAATCAATACTAGCAAACAATAGCCATTTACATTTCTTGCCCTTACACTTCACCCTAACTCTTCTTGAATCATTATGCCTCAATTTTAACTGCACTTTATATTCAACTGTGTATTCATCTACAAATTTTCTAAATACCTCTACATTTTCAAATACCATGCCAAGTTCAAATATGGCAACTTCATAATCTGGATCATACCTTACCTTGTTGCTTTTCCTTCTTCTAGGCAAGTCAACATCTTCTTCAGCATCGGGATCTAACTCATCTTGCCTATCATCACTACCTCTGTCTGAACTATCAATGTATTCTTCATCCCCTCCTAATTTATCAATATACCTGGCATCCTTATTTTTTCCAATGTCCTCAAATCCTCTATCTATTCCAGCTTCCCCCAAAATAACCTCTTCAGCATCTGCAGTTTTCTTTCTTCTTTGCTCATCATTCTTGGCATCTTTTCTCTTCTCATTAAACTGGGCATTCTTGATAGTTTTTTTAGATCTTCTTTCATCTCTAAAAGCCCTCAATTCATAATCAGCATCAGGGTCATCCTCTTCAGGAAGAACCTCCAATTCTGAGTCACTTTCAAGCTCAGAATCAGTCCAATCTATATTTAGATCTTCAAAGGTATCAACAGCAACATGAAGTTCCTCAAGTTCTACCCCATATATGTCTGCCCCTTCAACTATTCCAACATCTTCTAGGTATGCCAAATCCGACCATGGACCACTTTCTATATAAAAGGGCTCACTAGTAGTATTTTTTGACCCAATTACTGGACCAAATATATTTATTGAGCCAGTTTCAGCTACATCATGTCCAACAACTAAGACAACATCAGCTACCTCAGGGTTATCTATTTTATGCTGCACATATATTTCCAAAATATCCCCATGCTTTAAGTCACTAATAAGCTCTAATAGTTGAGAGTCACTGTTCAAGCGCACAAATTTTGAACTTTTTGAGTCAAAATAAAAAAGACCACCCACTGAGACATATCCTAAGTCTTTAGTATATGAACAAAGCTCAACGATAGAAAATGTATCTTTATCAATAGAAAAAGCTACAACATTTCTTTTCCCAATATACTTTGGTAATCGACCAAAGGTAAATGTTCCCCCCCCCCCCCCCCC
>AWOL01S0071378.1:0-15171 GCA_000715115.1 Nicotiana otophora | reverse complement strand
ACCTGTTCTTCACTGTGACTTTGTTCAACTGGCGGTAATCAATACACATCCGCATAGAATCATCTTTTTTTCTTCACAAATAAGATAGGAGCACCCCAAGGTGACACACTGGGCCAAATGAAGCCCTTATCAAGCAACTCCTGTAAATGCTCCTTCAACTCCTTCAATTCAGGAGGAGACATACGGTATGGAGGAATAGAGATGGGCTGAGTACCAGGCAACAAATCAATGCCAAAATCAATATCTCTATGGGGCGGCATGCCTGAAAGATCAGCTGGAACCATGTCTAGAAAGTCCCTCACTACTGGAACTGACTAGCCATTTAGTCTTTAATGCCTTAAAATTAATTCAAATTAAACTTAATCAATTCTAATAAAATGTGATAGAAAATATAATCATCAAGTACACCACTAATTACTATAATTACCTAATTACTTATTAAAAACTTTATTTTCTAAATTGGAAAACTATTTTGGGATTAATTCAGATAATAAACGAGTCAATTAAGAACCGAATGTTAATTTGTTAAATTAATTATAAAACCCATGTTTCAAAATATAGAGGTTATTTTAATTATTCTTTTTGAAAATTATACTACTAGACAAGCTGCCTAGTAGCTATATTTTTAATAATAAAAATTAAAACCACAAAGTAAGGGTACAAGTAAGAGGGCAAAATCAACACTAATGTTGCCTCTATGCCTTGGCATTGTAATCATCCCCGTGCGCATACATTGCCTTATGATGGCAGCCTCGTGATGAGGCTCATGTTGTGGCTACCGGAAAAGTCTCACTAGGGCGAATGATCTTATGGCCGTTTGGATATTTCCCAAAGGCATAGGACATATAGCAAACACTTACTGAGCTAGACCTTATCTTACAATTCCTATTGAGGCATGAACAATATCATCTACTAACAAGCATGTAAACAATAAGAACTAGAAAGAACTAAGTACTCTATGACCATCATAGAGTTTATAACATGCTCTATCATGATATTACATATGGTGATGCTAATAAAATGGAAAAATACAATTATGTAGAAATAAGTGTCTTGCCCTTTCTTCTCTAATCTTGTGAACTCTTCAACTTGTAGAACCTTGTCTTCTTCATCAACCCTTTTCAAAATGTCTTCAAACTTCATCATTTCTTCTTGGATCGATTGGACTTATTGGACCTTGTGGAGGTGGTAGGGGCAGCCACCTTTTGCTTTGCAACTCTCATCGAAAGTTGCCTAATGGCAGCACCCTGTGTCACGTTACCATCCAAACTATTTTGCCTCTCAGATGTCTTCTTCTTGGTTTTGTTGGAACCACTTCTCAAGTGTATAGGATAAAGATCTCCGTCCCTAGATAAATTGGTAATTGATGCATCTAGAAGTTCTTCCTCTTCCCCTTCTTTATATAAACCTTGGCCCATATCCACACCAAATACTTCAATAGGATTGTATCCGGGCACTAGTGCTCCTTGCTCGTTCCCCAGATTGTCAAGAGCTCTCAAGGTGTCAATATCAAGAGAAACAAGAGCATGGAGGATATTGTAGGTGTCAAATTGTATTTTACAGCCATTGCATTGGTACGTCCAGTAGCTACTACCTTGTGCATCGACGAAATTTTGATCTCCTTCGAAGCTGCTGCATTACTGAGCTTTT
Source organism: Nicotiana otophora (assembly GCA_000715115.1). Classification (NCBI taxonomy): domain Eukaryota; kingdom Viridiplantae; phylum Streptophyta; class Magnoliopsida; order Solanales; family Solanaceae; genus Nicotiana; species Nicotiana otophora. Next base: position 13,521 of record AWOL01S0071378.1, on the reverse strand, counting down.
GTTGCTGCCCGGAAGGTACAAAAACAGCAACATTTGGACTCAAACCTCTATTCTTTGGAACACTATCCGTATAATTAGAAACCTGCTCGCTTTGCACCTTTGATGCCTCATACTTTGATGGAGGAGTTGCTGAAAATTGAGCTGCCTCATCGTCACTCTCATCTTGGATGCTATCTGCATAATCTTCTTCCTCCTCTTCAACTTTCTCAGCCCAAGTCTTGTGATTAACAATAATTGCACTTGTCCCACCTTGTAGATCCATAGAGCTAGTCATCTCATTTGTAGAATTTGATTGTGAAAGTGATGCGATACCTCTCTCCACATGTTGATTGTTTCCTGTAGATATCAATTGTTGACCCGAATCACTTCCTTGCCCACGAAACGACTACATATATTATGAAGGAACCTCATGAACCGACGTATTCAAAGTAACCAATGGAGCCTTAATCTTTGGAGTTGTATTCTTCAACATAGCTACCTGGGTGTCCTTCACCATTTTAGCTAAATGCGGATTGGAGATATTGAGAGTTAATGTAGCCGCAGTAGGTACTTGCCTCACCAGTGTGATCATTAACAGTTACGATCTGAAGTCGAGCACCTATGCCATTTGAATTGTTTTACTGCTTTTCGCAAACTGTAGAGCTGACTTTTCTATCTACTGATATTGCTCATCATCCACCTGTTGCAAATCCTTCCCAGTTTTCTTTGCTGCACCATCATGCTCATTAACCAACGCATTAAAAGAGTTTGAGACCTCAATGTTCTTAGCTGCTAAAATCTAATTTTTACGACCTGTAGAAATAATTTTGCTTGGTGATCGATTGACCACTGCCCAAGATTGATCAGCTGCAATTTTGTTCAATTGCCCATCTTTTTCTAGTACCGCCCTTATAAGGCAATTACACCTTCAAAACCATGCCCCTCATCATGTACAACAGTAGCACCTGTTGGTTTGTCGCGACCATCAGTAATTTGTTTTGCAGCTATCTTTTTACCAGATATTGTAGTCTAGCCTTCCTCCATATTTTCCTACTTGTTATTTCCCAAATGATAGGCATTCAATTTAGCAATAGGTCCATTAAGATTCCCAGTAGAATTAATATTGTTACAGGAATTTGCAGCCACTTGAACACATTCCTGTCCAGCCTCTTTTGCCATCCTGTTGTATCAAAACTCTAGAATATATCTTAGCCTCTATTTACTTAATGTGGCATGATTGCCCAGCTTCAGCATGTACTTTGTTAAGTGTATTTGATCTGTCAGCAGCCACCTCCAAAGCAACAGTAGTGACAAGTGCCTGCTCACCAGATTTACCAGCTTCTTTCAATGCAACATCAGCCTTATAATTGTATCCCATAATAACCTTGTTTTGGTCTTTATGTCCAATTGTTGTAGTATAGGCCTTAGACACCTTCACCTCTCCATCAGTCGCATGTACAATAGCACCCTTGACTTCAGCATCATAATAGTTTTGTTTTGTAAAGCAGCACCCATAACTTGGTAAATCATTGTTAAAGCCGTAGCAACAGCGATATCACTAGGGAGTTTAGCTTTCTTAGCAATTTTTTGTTGATCCCTACTCACTTGCCGAGTTTCTAGATCATCAATCTTACCAATTCCGACTCCTTGCACCACCACTTGTTGTTTATTATCACTAGTATCTAGATTCAAAACAACACCACTACCAAAGGCACCAGCAGCCTGTACAGCACCAACAGTCCCATTCAAAGTAGGATTGGAGTTAACCTTTTCATTTATTGATCCTTCTAACCTATCAAGTGTACCATCACCTAGCACATCTGTAGGTTTTGAAAGAGAAAGATTTTGTTGTTTCTAGGCATTCATAAAATCTCTTGCATCACCCTGCAACGTTTTTACAGCTTGATCACCTTCTTCGACTGTTTCATCCCCAACATGAGCAGATTGCATCTTTCCTTTTAGCAAACGACATTGAACTTCTTCATGTGCTTGATGCTTACATTGGCAGCAATACGGAGGCAAAATATCATAGACAATTGTTTGGAACTCCTCAATAATCTTTCTAATTATGGCATCAATGTATTGAAGCCTCACCTTCCCTAGATGTTTGTCCAGCAAATCCAAGATCACCTTCACCCTCGTTGTGCTCGAACGCGAACTAACTTGTGTGGCCTTATCAATGGCAATTGTCCTACCAACTGCAGCTATGATGGACATTAACGGTTTCCTTGCAAACACGTCAGGTGACAGATTTGGAAGTGAAATCCAAACTGCTACCTTAGATGTTTCCTCCTTAGGATTATATCTAACACTCCAGGGAAAAATTCTATATTGGCGTTCCTTTCCTGCATGTTGAAAGTAATTAACAGCTCGTGATAATGAATAAAAATAATTTTCATATTGATCACAACGCATTAATATTTGTCGCTGAGCAAGTAAACCTAAACAATAATGACCTTTAATACCTATAATTTTCGACAATAAGCTTTTTAACACCTACAAATCTAGTGCACCAAAAGATAGCTTGATTACAATAGCTTGGTGTAATCCTTCCTCATTTGCAAATTGTTCTCGTTCATCCAAAGTAAACTGTAGTGTAGGAATTCCATGGACAAGAACCATAGGTTTTAGTTGAACTGTTGTGATAGGTGCGACTGTTTGCTGGATATTTACGCGCGCTCTATATGTGAGGTTATTACTAGGGTTTGTAGTAGCTTCCTTAGGGTTTTGGATTGGCTCTCCCATAGCCAACGACTGGGGAGAGATCACATGAAGTCGAGAGAGGGTTTTCACGTGCGGAAGTTCTTTTTTGGTTTGGGTTTAGGTTTTTTTTATAATTTTTTTATAGCAAACCTCGGTTATTTTAATTATTTTAAAATAGTAAATGTAATTTATTTTTGTAAACATTTAATACTTATTTATTTATTTAACACTATTAACTACCTATTTGTGTCATATTTGTATAAAAATAAGTATTATTAATTAGAAACTATTTTCAATACATTTATTGCAAATCATTAAGTAGAAATAATTTAATTTTAAAGTAGAGGTTCAAAAAGTGTCATCAACAGTTGTCCCTCTTTGGCTGGAGACGATGAAAAAGTTTTCGGGCAAAGAAATTGAACCAAGACCAATTTTGTCCCAACTTCAGGCAAGTATTGCAGGAACGACATATGTATTTGAGGATGATTATGAGTTGCGGGAACAAGGGACGATTTCAGGGAAATTTTGAGAAATTGGGGACAACTTCGGGCTTTAAATCGCTTATATACCTCGGGCTTAACGAGGACCAGGGCTCATGTAGTTCTGAAATTATGATTTGGATAAGGCGATGCTTGCAGGAATTGCCCTTGTATTGTGTTATGACGATACTACAAGACGAGAAGATTCTGGTACCCGAAATGACATCGGATTGCCACTTCATTGTGAAACTTGAAAGATTCGATGATTTAGAGTTCAACTGATCATATTTGAGTTTGAGTTTGGATCCTTGGCCCGCTTATGAGTTTGTTGTCCCTCATTGCATTCTAGCTTGGTTTGCTGCTTAGAAGAAGTTCTACATCACGATGTTTGATCCTGCAAAAGCAAAGTACACACATACCCATATATCGTAATGCAAATATGTTAAGATATGATGTAAATGATGCATGAATGAATGATTATTGGTTGTCAGCTAGCCGTTATTTTGGATCGGGGTAATGTGATATTTGAATCTGAGATCTCTAAGATTTGGATCATTATTTGGGATGCCGGGATGGGCCTTTAAATTTGACTTGATTGTTAACCGAGCTATGTACCATTCTGCATTTGTAGGAGCATTAAGTCTCCACACAATGGGAGAATCTCCATTTGATGGGAGTAGTTGACTTGAAATGTAAAATATGTCCTCACGATGAAAGTATATCTATACGATTGGAGTAGTTGACTTGAAATGCAAAGTGTCTCCGCACGACGGGAGTTTTTAACTTGAAAAATGTAACATGCATGTAAGCTACATGAGTAAAATGTCCAAACATTCAAGATAAAACAAGGAAATAACGAGCATGCCCAAGAGATACTCTTGACTGCAAAACTAAACTACGTCCGTCAATTGGCATAACGTATGGAGCGATCGGATGGTTCATGCTTCGATTGGCAAAGTTGGCACTATAATTTGCAACTATCTACTTGGAATATCTATTATGGAGGAGTGAAGGTGTGATCTGTGCGAAGTGAACCAGTTGGCGAAGCAAACAATTTTCTATATATAATGCTTTGAGTTGTACAAAGTGCTCCGATTGGTTGAGCTGGCGGTTTTCTATATACATGGCTATGATTTTTGAGGCCAGCGGGCTCGTTATATACAAGGTTCTACACATCATTGAGCAGACGTTTTTCTATATACATGGCTTTGATTGGCGAGGCCGACGGCTCATTATATACTAGGCGCTTTGATTGGTTGAGAAGATGGTTTGCTATATGTAGTATGCTCTGATTGCATCAAAGACTAGGCTCCAAAGTACCTGCAAAGAATTCGAAGCTATGCTTTAATCATATGAGAAAATGGATCAAATAATGAAAGAGAGATAAGGGTTCATGAGATGGTAGTGGGTCCGTCATTGTTCTGAGTGTGCCCCAGCATTCATTGTTTCTTGTTGGTCCTGCATTCAAAGAAAAGTTCTTAGCAAAGGGGGTGTTGGTTTGTGTTGACTGTAGGCCTGGCCTTGCCCCAGATTTTATGAGATTACGCTATGAAGTTTGGTAGATGTAATGATAGTTTTCTAGAAAACACATTTTGTTTTGAAAATTATTGATTTTTATTGCGAATGCAGTCGTTCCGAATTATGACATGTTTGGAAGTTCCCTCTGACGCAAACGTTGTTTCTTGATGACTCTATCCCATTGATGTTGATTCCAGAGATGCCCTTGGTGACGTAGCTTCTTGCTGTCTCAATGACGTCCTAATCTAAAAGAATGCACTACAAATGTTTTCTTAGGGTTGCCTACGTATCCAAACAAAATCAGGTCTAAACATAGTTCGAGGGTAACAAAATGATAAATGAATTATGATATTCACAGAGCCTGACTCATTAGCCTACATATCCAAATGGAATCATTTCAAAATGTTTTCGGTTACAATAGATGAAAGGTGATAAGAAATTGAGATGAAATGGCTGAGTCTAACTCAGACTGCCTAAGTATCCAAATGGAATCAGACAAGACATAGTTTAATTATAGTATATGACTGAATCCGATGAGGATTTCTTACGTATTACCGCCAAAGTAAATCAAGTCATGGCATAGTTCCGAGTATAATGATATTTAGATTTTCTATTACAAAGGGGGGGGGGAGGGGAACGGACCCTACGTGGGTTGCCTAAGTATCTCACCGTAGGAAGTCAGGTCTGGCATAGTTCCGTTACAACAAAACCCTAATTCTACTGTCTTCAAATGTAGTATATCTTGATTGCATGTTAGTTGATGGGTTTTATGCTGACTCCGCTGTCCATTTCTGCTAGAATCCATGCTCCTCCCGACAACACTTGATGGACAACATAAGGACCTTGCAAAATCGGCGCGGACTTTCCCTTCACTTCTTCTTGATGAGGGAATATCTTCTTCAAAATCAACTGCCCCTGTGTGAATTACCGAGGTTTCAACTTCTTGTTGAATGCATTAGCCATCCTTATTTGATACAACTGACTGTGGCATACTGCGTCCATTCCCTTTTCATCAGTGAGCATAAATTGCTCCTGTCTAACTCATATCCATTATGCGTCTTCTAACATCGCTTCTTGAATGACCCTCAAATATGGTATCTCGACCTCTGTGTCTATCACATCTTCTGTACCATATACCAACATGTATTATGTTATCACGGTTGATTTTCATGGTGGCTCAGTAACCCAATAAAGCGAAGGATAATTTCTCCTGCCATTGTTCGTTATATTCCCCTATCTTTCACAAGATCCTTTTGATGTTTTTATTGGTTGCTTCAACAACTCCATTCATTTGCGGCCTATAGGCTATGGAACTATGATGGACGATTTTGAACTTCTCGCAAATCCCCTCATGAGATCGCTGTTGTGGTTGGCTATATTATCGGTGATGATTGACTCTGGGATCCCGACTTGGCATACTATGTTGTTACAGATGAAATCTGCTACCACTTTATTCGTAACGGCCTTATATGTATAAGCTTCAGCCTGTTTTGTGTAGTCATCGATGTCTACCAGGATGAAATGGTATCCATTTGATGGGGCATGCTCTATAGGTCCGATCACGTGCATGCCCGGGTGTTGAACTGCCAAGGAGAACCTATTACATTCACCTAGTTAGGTGGAACCTGGATGCAATCCCCGTGAATCTAGCACTGGTGACATTTCTACATATAACAGATACTATCGCTTTCCATGGTCATCCAAAATTATGCAGCTCTTAAAATCTTTCTGGCCAAACTGAAACCATTCATGTGAGCTCTGCATGTTTCTGCGTGTATTTCTTCCTGTAATTTGGTTGCTTCAGCGACATCTACACACCTTAACAGACCCAAGTTCGGTAACCTCCTGTACAAGAATTCCTCGTTAAGGAAAAAGTGATTTGCTAGTGTTCTTAATGCTCGTTTATAACCATGGGTGGCATTATCTAGGTATTCTCTTGGTTCAAGGAACCTTTTGATGTAGTAGTACCACAACTTATCGTCTGCCTCTTCATCTACATGGAAACAGTATGTATGCTGATCCCGAACATCTATCTCAATAGGGTCGATGTAATTCTTATTTGGATGCTAAATCATAGATGACAAGGTTGCAAGAGCATTGGCAAACTCATTCTGGATTCTGAGAAAATGTCTGAGTTCGATCTTGATGAATTTATTGCACAACCCTTTCACACATTGCAGGTGCAGAATGCTCTTGACATTCTTGGTAATCCATTCTCCTTGAACTTGATGTATTATTAGATCAAAATCTCCTATGACCAGAAGTTCCTTGATGTTCATGCCGTCTGCCATCCTAATCCTGAGGATGCATGCTTCATACATAGCTATATTATTGGTGCAAGGAAACCTTATCTTCGCTGAAGTTGGGTAATGTTGTCCTGACTCAAAAATTAAGACTGCCTCAATCCCTACACCTTTGAAGTTTGCTGCTTCGTCGAAAAACATTCTCTACCATGGGTACGACTCTGTAATGTCCTCCCATGTGAACAATACTTCTTCATTCGGAAAGTACATAGTGAGCAGCGCGTAGCCCTTTTCCACCGGGTTCTCTGCGAGATGGTCAGCTAATGCTTGTCCCTTGATAGCTTTCCATGTTGCACACACAATATCGAACTCGCTGAGAAGAATCTTACATTTTGCCAACTTTCCAGTAGGCATCGGCTTCTGGAAGATGTACTTTAGCAGATCAGGATATCAGATGTGTTGTGTATGCCGACATGTAGTGCCTTAACTTCTGAGCAATCCATGTCAAAATGCAGCAAGTTTTCTCTAACAAACTGTATTTGGCCTCGTAGGGTGTAAACGGCTTGCTCAGGTAATAGATAGCTTGCTCTTTCCTACCAGTCTAACTGTGTTGTCCCAACATGCACCCAAATGCATTATCCAGAACACACATGTACAATAGAAGTAGTTTTTAGTGTTGGGGGGGAGGGGGGACTAACACAGGTGGATTTTACAAATATTCTTTGATCCTATCTAATGCTTTCTGGCATTCTTCTATCCATTTTGTGCTTTGGTTCCACTAGAAGATTTAAAGCTTTCCCGAACACTAACCAGTATGGAGACATTTCGATAGGTGTTTTGTAAGCCGACCAATAAGCCCATAATGCATCATCAAGCTTCTTGGACTAATCTGTCCGATTAGCATTCACCGTTTCAGACAAGATACTCTTTATATCCGGGTTAGAGACTTCCACTTGACCACTATCTTGTGGATGATAGGGAGTCGTGACTTTGTGAGTAACACCAGACTTGCTAAGAAAAGTGTCAAAAGTATTGTTGCAAAAGTGTGACCCCCCAACACTTATGATTACACGTGGAATACAAAATCTTGTAAAAATAGTCTTCGTCAAGAAAGCCACTACACTTCTTTCCTCATTGTTGGGTAATGAAACGGCCTCAACCCATTTGGACACATAATCCACCGCGACCGAGATGTAAGTGTTTCTACAAGAACTCACAAAATGGCCCACAAAGTCAATGGCCCAAACATCAAAAATATCAATCTCCAAGATGGTTGTGAGAGGCATCTCACTGTTCTTTAAAATTCCACCGGCATGTTGGCATTCATCACATATTTTAACTAAGTCACTTGCATCCTTGTAAAGAGTAGGCCAATAGAAACCGCAACTAAGAACTATGGTCACCGTTCTTGCTCTACCATGATGACCACCATATGGCTAAGAATGATAAGCACTAAGAATATAACCTTCCTCTTCTTCGGTACACACTTCTAATCACCCCATCCGTACAAATCCGGAAAAGGTATGGTTCATCCCAATAATAATCTGACAATCGCTTTTGAGCTTCTTCCTTTGGTTTGAAGAGAACTCATCCGAAATGATTCCACTCACAAGAAGATTTTCCATGTCCTCAAACCACTACACCGCTTTCATTGGAATTTCCAATAGTTTCTCATCGGGGAAGGAGTCATTGATTCCGAGGCCATAATGTGGCCTCCCCTCCTACTCCAAACGAGACTACTGGTCTGCCACTTGGTTTTTACTACCTTTCCTATCCTCAATATCAAAATCAAATTCTTGCAATAAGAGTACCCATCTCATCAATCGAGCTTTAGAATCCTTTTTGCTCATACGATAGCGAAGCACCGCATAATTCGTGTGGACAATAGCCTTGGCACACATCAAGTACGATCAAAACTTCTCAATGGCAAATAAAATATCAAGGAGCTCTTTCTCCGTAACGGTGTAACTGACTTGGTCACTATTTATCATCTTACTAGTATAGGAAACCGGATGAAAACTGTTTTTAATATGTGGCCTCAAAATAGCCCCAACCGCTACGTCACTTGCATCACACATTAGTTCAAAAGGCAAAATCCAATTTGGAGCGGTACTGATAGGAGTAGTTGTCAACTTGAGTTTCAATAGTTAAAAGCCATCATACAATCATCATTGAAATGGAACTTGGCATCCTTCTCAAGGAGCTTGCACAATAGGTACACCACATTAGAGAAAGCTTTGACAAAGCGCTAGTAAAAACCCGCATGGCCTAGGAAACTCCGCACCCTTCACCGAAGTTTGGGGTGGAAGCTTAGAAATCACCTCAATCTTTGCCTTGTCAACTTGAATTCCATTCCTTGAGATTTTATGGCCAAGGAAAATGCCTTCCTCAACCATGAAATGCATTTCTCCCAATTGAGCACCAAATTGGTCTCTTCACATCTAGCCAACACTTTGTCCAAATTTGAAAGATAAGCATCAAAACTAAAAGGCATCCACTTGAAAGCAAAAGTACCATAGGGACATGTAAAGGTTGTTTTCTCTCGATCTTCCGGAGCAATGAGAATTTGGTTGTAGCACGGGTACTCATCAAGAAAACAATAGATAGCTTGGTTGGCCAATCTATCTAGTATTTGGTCTAAGAAAGGAAGTGGAAAGTGATTCTTCATTGTAACTTTGTTGAGCTTATGATAATCCATACAAACCGTCCAACCAACCACCGTTCTTGCAGGAATCAACTTATTCTTATCATTGTAACAACATTCTTGTCCCCTTTCTTTGGGGCACATTAAACCGTAGAGGTCCATGAACTATCAGAGATGGGGTAGAAAACCCCGGCATCCAACCACTTGATAATCTCCTTCTTCACAACATCTTGCATAGCCTCATTGAGGCTTCTTTGATGTTCAATGGATGGTTTAGCACCATCATCCAGCTTGATCTTATGCAAGCAAAAAGTAGGCTTATACCCCGAATATCCGCCAAAGTTCATCCAATAGATTTCTTCCTCTTTTGCAACACCGCCAATGTGGAATGAACCTGCACGTTAGTCAAACAAAAGGAAATAGTAACCGGTAAAGTAGAACAAGGTCTATGAAATTCATACCGAAGGTGTGGAGGTAATTGATTCAACTCCAAAGTAGGTGGATCTTCAATATAAGGCTTTGTAGGAGAAGTCTTCCTATTCTCAAGATCCAAAGATATTTTTCGGGGTGCAAAGTTGTACAACCCCATTCCTTGCAAATAATTCACACATTCCATGAAACCATCCTTCTCGTCATCATCAAAATTGAGCAAAACGGCTTACAACATATCACCAATATTGATTATAGAACTTGCATCATCAACAATAATATCGCTCACAAAATCCACAAAAATACACCTCATTGTTATTTGGTTGTGGCATAGACTTACACACAAGGAATACCACTCGTTCATCACAAACCCGAAAAGTGAGTTCTCCACCTTCCACATCACAAAGAGCCTTACCCATATCAAGGAAAGGTCTCCCAAGAATTATAGGCACTTCATAATCAACTTCACAATCTAGAATAACCAATTCTCCCGGAAGAATGATCTTATCAATCCAGAACAAAACATCTTCAATCACACTCAACGACCTCTTCATGATACGATCGGCCATTTGCAACTGATAGATGTGGGTGTTGGTTTCCCAATTCCCAAATGTTTGATAACCGAATAAGGCATCAAATTGATACTCGCCCCAAAATCACAAAGAGCATTGGCAAACTCGGCACTTCCAATTGTTCAAGGAATCGTGAGAGTATCGGGATCCTCAAACTTAGGAGCCATGGAATGAACAATTGCACTCACTTTATGAGTGACCGTGATAGTTTGAAAATTCATTGACCGCTTCTTAGTCACAAGATCTTTCATAAACTTTGCATAACCGGGCATTTGTTCCAAAGATTCTACAAATGGCACATTAATTGAAAGACTCTTCATCATTTGAATGAACTTATTGAATTGATTCACACCATTTTTCTTGGAAAGTATTTGAGGGTAGGGAGTTGGAGGATGATAAGTTGGTATTTTACCAACTTATCTCGTCTTTAAGCTTAGATTTTTCATATGTTTGATTGATAAAATTGTGTTTACAGGTTCTATGTCATTTAGAAGTGATCATGAATAAACCAAGTGAAAATGAGTCAAAAATAAGTTGAAAATAAGAAATTTAGAGAATGGCCTCAGATGTCGCAATTGCAACATCAACTTGGTAAATGCGAAGTGTCAGTAAAGATAGCAATGTTACACCCTATTTGTTTCTTGCATAAAAGTGCCTCATAAGCAAACTAGGGCTCTTAACATGACAAGAGGGTTATGTTATGATTTATTTTATTTTAATGATAGTCATGTGTTAATTTTGAGGTCAAGCGATTTGAGGAACAAAAGTCGATGAAAGTCATCACATGTTACGTTCATAAGTTTTACTAAAATTTAGGTCACATATAACTACAATTTTCTCCCAATATACTCAGAGTTACGGGGTTTTCCACCCATCAAATGTAATATATATTTGTCTATTTTCTAACGCATTAAACCTTTTGTCAACACGACATCGGAGTTGAGAGATATATGCGTTTTTGCAAGACTGCTAGGTATCAAGTAGGTGTGTCACCTACTTGCTTAAATGAGAGGATTATATATGTCCAAACATGGGCCAGTTCGGGTCGTCCAAAGAGACATTTTAAAGCCCTATTTCCTTCATATAATACGCTGATCATAGGGCACAATAACCAGACCTCAACCCCTATAAACATCCTTCCAGAAATTGCACACAAACCCTAATTGATTTTCTCTCCTTTTCAAGTTCTAGTTGGAGGAAAAACCTAGAGTTTGAGAACCAAGATAGGAGCTGAGTTATTCAAAATATAAGGCAAGTTTACTTCTCTATTTAATCCATTTTTCCTGCTTTAAATTTATGGGAAGTCATTCTATATTTGTAAGAACTCATGGGACGGTGATCGGAAGCCGTGAGTTCGAGTTATTCAACTTGTAGTGGACTATTTAGTGTTGCTGTTGAATTGCGTGTTTTGCAACTGTTTTAGGGATTTTTGGAGGAGAAAGGGTGTGGAGAAACAACAGATAAATGTAGGGTGGTGGGTTGGTTGTTCTTCGTAACATTTTCGGGCTATTTGACACTACTACGGTGCTCGTTTTATGTATGAAGAGATTGGGGTGTATATAAGGTTGGAAAATATTGTATATCTGTTGTTATTGTTGTGTTCTTGTGTTGTTGGTGTTATCTTGAATTTGGAGGAAGTGAAGATCATAGGGGAGATTCTTCCCGTTTTAATATAAAATAAGCCTATCGTTCATTATGCGATAGTTGTACCTTTCGTAACTTAATGATAGTATTATTATCGTTGTTGTAGATTTAGGTGCTAAAAGACGAGTTCAACATGGTTATTGGAAAGATTGTGATACTTTATTTTTGGGCTAAACCTTTCCTTTATTTTGGTATGATCTCGTAACTACATGTGTTTAATAACGCGACATAAATACAATTTTGTATTCCTGAACTTATTCACATTATCCTAGTCTCAGAAGTTACAGTATTATCTTCTTTCAGTCAAGAGGGTATAGGGTCTATATATATACAGTATTATAGTATTTTGACCAACACCGAGCTATAATCGGTGGGCAGGCCCCTACTGGGAAAACTCAGATAAGATGGTACGTTATATACAGAGCCTACTGTGGCTGAGTGCCTATAAGCGAGCCCAGAATGGCCGATATACCTAGCCTAGTATGGCCGAGCACCTATGAGCGAGCCTACTACGGCCGAGCAGTTACACGTTCTGAGCCATATAAGGCCGGGAAACTATTTTACTTACTATATTGAGAGAATGTAGTCAGTATCAGCAGGTAAGTATATCCCCAGATCATCTTTAAATCCTAGTTACGTTCAGTTATTATATTATCAATATAGTTTCATCTTTCAGTTATTCTATTGCTTTACATACTCAGTATATTATTTTTTATTGACGTCCCATTCTCGGGGATACTGCATTTCATGCATGCAGGTTCGGATAGACAGACTGGTAAACCTCCTCCGTAGGTGCTGTCCGTGATCAGCTTGATCGGTAAGCTCCATGTCCTCCAGAGTTGCTGTGTCTAAGGTTTTGAGTACATATTGTGTATATATTATGGGCCATGTTCCGACCACAGTACATCTATCAGTAGAGGCTTGTAGACATATCCTGTCAGTTAGTGCATTATGTTATGCTTGTATGCCTTGTATGTATATTTTTGTTGGTTTATTAGCTGTAGTAGTTACGACGGCCTTGTCGGCCCAGCTTTATATTGATGTTCAGTCAGAGCTAGTTTCCGTTCAATTTTATATTTTGTTTCGCAAATTGTCTTTCAACGTGGCCCTATAGCCAAAGTATGACATTGTATGTTTAGAGTCACTCAGTCGCAAGTTGGTACGCTAGGTTAAGTGAGGCATCGGGTGCCGGTCCCTTCCCCCAGGTTCGGGGTGTGCCAAACTTGGTATTAGAGCAGTTTTATCCAAGGGAGTATACAAGACGTGTCTAGTAGGGTCTTGTTTACAGATGTTTTATGCAACATATTATA
>AWOL01S0071375.1:0-13172 GCA_000715115.1 Nicotiana otophora | reverse complement strand
CTATATATATGAATTCTCTATTTTCATCTGGAAAATATAATTTTGGTAATGTTTTACACATATATATTCTTTTTGCTTCATGTCTCTCCTTTCAGATGGAGGTAGATATGCAACTACTTAGTCTTGCTTTTCTTATGCTGAAAAGTCTATGCTTCCTTCTATTTCTTCATAAATCAAACTGCTCGATCGGTTCTACTGTTATCTGCTCCTAATTTTAGTCTTGTGTTCGATGTTCCTCTGCGTCACCAGAGATAAATTAGGCTTATTTTTGCAGTGTCTCGAGATGTAAGAAAAAGTAATAAGAGTCTCAGCTCAGCTAAAAGCAATTTTCCAGGATAGTCTTTAACTGGATATGAACACTATGTATTTATCCTTAAGAATTTAGACTAGGCTTCAGCTTCATACCTAGAGGAATTATGCACAATTTTCTTATGTTCTTGAGCAGTCTTGAAGATGAAACATGAATCAAAAACTAAGATTATTTTGCCTAGCATGAGAAGGAACCAACGACACACTTTTGGAACAGATTTTAAATTTGCAACGATAATATGGATACATAAGAGAATGTTCTGATGATTGTTGCATGATAAAAGTTATTTGTCAAATATTGAGTTAGCTAGAACTCTAGGAATTGCAATTATAGTCATTCTATAAGCATTGTAAGTTTCTTTAAATACAAAATAATTGTATATGAATGCCATTAGAAACACAAATACAGTAGTGAACTGATGATAGAACAATCACATAAAATTTTCTTCCAACAGAAGCTGCAACTGATGACAGAATATCACATAAGTAATCTTTCCAAAATGAAAATTTCAAATATCTCTAGTACAACAAAATTAACCAAAAGAAAAAACATGATCACATGACACAAGGGAGTGTAACATTCAACATTAATGCTGCTTCCATGAGGAAAAGAGGATGTCATTCGCATCAAACTCAAGGCTTTTTAGGCACCTGAGGGATTTCTGGCTTTGGCAAAGTTGGAAATTCAAGGTTAGGTATGGCAGGAACCTCGAGTTTTGGCAACCTTGGCAGCTCGGGCTTTGGAAATGTTGGCAACTCCGGCTTTGTGATTTCAGGAAATTGTGGCTTTGGCAGAGTTGGCAACTCAGGTTTTGGAATTTCAGGGAATTCAGGCTTAGGCAAAGTTGGGATTTCCGGGAGATGTGGCAATTCAGTCTTAGGAATCTCGGGCATAGTTACTTCAAGAAGATGGCGCGCTTCCGCTAGAATTACATAGCTACTTGTTAACGACAAAGTGACAAGTAATACCAAGAAAAAAGATTGGTTGTGGCGATAAGCCATTGTTGAATGCGATAAATGCTTGAAGACTACTATTTTATGCTTTTAAAGATTATGCCTTAGGCTTTACATTGAACAAGTTTATATAGATATGGAATTGGGAAAATTGGAAGGAGAACTAGGCTTAGGTTGGTGTGGTTAGGAAAAGTTTCTGTTAGTTCATCTTCTCAACAATAACGTCCTAATTTAATTTAAAGCAAACTCTCCATGTATAACGTCTATTACATACTTTATGTTGATCTTCCTAGAGGATTCATCATAATATAACAACAGTCTTTGTAACGCCACAGAGTCCCATATCGGCAAAACACAAGAGAGATGGTGGGTATATAAGTTAAGAAGCCTTAAACCCTAGTGACACGTTTTAAACCCGTGAGAGCCTAGGCCCATAGAAGACAATATATATCACTAGCGGACTGCATTGTTACAGTCTTGTAGTAGGTAATCCAAAAAGAATTCACCTTTCTTCAAACTTTTTAACACTTCAAGATGGAAAGTAATTGGTTTCAACTCCTTGTTTAATCCATAATATTGTATAGGTTATAATTGTATGTTTAATCTTGTTATTTGAAACATGAGCAACTCCATTACTAAATTAGTGCTTATCTACATCAAGTAAAATCCTGTTTACTCTCCTTCCGGATACTGAAGAAGTAAAGAAAAAAGATGCAAATCCATTAGCATCTATATACATGCTTAGTGATTTTCTAGACTAGCCATTGAACCATTTTTACAGGACCACATAAATATGCCCCAGGACACTGGTAATATTGGCAAATGCTAAAACTCGGGGCCAAGTACTGCTGTCAGTTTATTGTTTAAGTACTGTAAGTTATGTCACAAGATCCTCACTAAATTCTAGGATTAGAAGTAACATGCAATTATTTGAAAACTTCTGACGCTGAAGACGAAAATATAGTAGTTTTCTTTTATTTTCTAAACCTTGCTTCAGAATGTAGTCCATTCCTGATGTTCTTCTTTTGTTTCATCTCTCTCCTTTCAGATGGAGGTAGATATTCATAAAGAAAACTGCTCAGTTTTACTGTTATCTGCTGATGATTTATTAGTCCTGTTTTTCATCTGCTTCAATACTATTGTTACTTTGACCGTGAATTTATCCAGACAGTTCTTGCAATGTCCCACAATGTAGGAAAAAGTAAAAGAGTCTGAGCGCAGCTAAGAGCGATATCCCAGGATAGTCTTGAACTGGATATAAACACTATGAATTTATCCTTTAGAATCTAGACTCAACTTCAACTTCATACCTAAGAGGAATTATATATGCTAGTTCCATGTGATGCACAATTTTAAGTTCTTGAGCAGTCTTGAATAGGAAATATGAATCAAAAACCAAGATTATTTTGCCTAGCATAAGAAGAAACCAACAACATAAGCTTTTGGCACAGATTTAAAATTTGCAGTGACTTATGGATATTTATAAGAGTGTTCTGATGATTGTTGTATGAAAAAAGCTATTCTCAAATGTTGAGTTTTGAATATTCTAGGAATGCAGTAGTGAACTGATGATAGAACAATCACATAAATATTTCTTCCAACAGAAGCTGTACGCCACTGATAACAGAATATCACATAAATAATCCTTCCAAAAGGGCAAAGCAACAAATGACTGTATTACAACAAAATTAACCATAAAACAGAAAATGTGTGATCGCATGAGACGAGAAGTGTAACATTCAAGAACACTGCTCGGTCAGGCAAAGAGGATGTCATTCTGCCTCAAAACTCAAGGCTTCTTTGGCACTTGTGGGATTTCAGGCTTTGGCAAAGTTGGTAGCTCAGGCTTAGGAATGGCAGGGGTCTCGAGTTTTGGCATCGTTGGAAGCTCAGGCTTTGGCAATGTTGGAAGATCCGGCTTTGGGAGTTCCGGCAATTGGGGCTTTGTCAGAGTTGGCAGCTCGGGTTTTGGAATTTGAGGGAATTCAGGCTTAGGGAAAGCTGGGATTTCCGGGAGATGTGGCAATTCAGGCTTAGGAAGCTCAGGGAAGGTTGTTTCAAGAAGATGACGCGCCTCTGCTTGAATTTTATAGCTACTTGTGAATGACAAAGTAACAAGTAATAACAAGGAAAAAGATTGGCTCTGGTGATAAGCCATTGTTAAAGGTGATGAATGCTTGAAGACTAGTATTTTATGCTTTCAATGACTATGCCTTAGGCTTTACTTTGAACAAGCTAAGTTTATATAGACATGGCATGTGGAAAATAGCAAGGAAAATTGAGCTATGGTTGTGGTTGGTAGGAAAAAATGTCTGTTAGTTCATCTTCTCAACAATAACCTCCTAATTTAATTTAAAGCAAACTCTCCATGCTAATATCTATTACATATTTTATGTTGAACTTCCTACAAGCTAAGGTCATAACATAACAAAGATCTTCTAGTAGGTAATCTAATGAGAACTCGCTTTTCTTTAACTTTGTAACACTTCAATATGGCAAGTAAATGGTTTTCCAATGTATACTCCTTGCTTATTAATCCATAATGTGTATAGGTGACTGTATGTTTAATCTAGTTAAAGAAACATGAACAACTCCATTACTAAATTAATGCTTATTTACATCAAGTAAGAAACTTTTTACTCCATTAAATATTGTTATTTATGTAGCAAGGTCCTCTTTAAACTCCAGGATTAGAAGCAACATGCAATTATTTGGCGATTTCTGAACCTTACTTCAAAATGTAGTTCATTCTTTATTTTTTATTTTTTTCATGTCTCTCCTTTCAGATGGAAGTAGATATGTTACTACTTAGTCTTGCTTTTCTTATGCTGAAAATTCTATGCTTATTTCTACTTCTGCATAAATCAAACTGCTCAATTTTACTGGTATGTGCTGATGATTTTATTCTTTTGCCACTCTGCCTCACAATTGTCACTTCAATCTTCAATTAATGTGGAGCTAAATTACGGTTATAATCCAACATGTCATGAAGTGTCCCGAGATGTAAGAAATAGTAGAAAAGTCTCACCTCAGCTAAAAGAAAAATCCCAGATCTTGAACTGTATGTAAAGGCTATGTATCTAATTATCCTTTGGAGTTTCGACTCGAACTTCAACTTCATATATACCTAGGAGGAATTATGTTAGTTCCATGTAATGCGCAATGTTATGTTCTTGAGCAGCCTTATATAGGAAACATCAATCAAAAACCAAGACTGTTTTGCTAGCATAAGTTGGAACCAACGACAAACTTTTGGCATAGATTTTAAATTTGCAGACGAAAGGTCATTCTAGGACCATTGTAAGTTTCTTTTTATGAAAATAATTGTATGTTGTAATGCCATTGAAAATAGTGAACTGATAATAGAACAATTACATAAATATTTCTTCCAACATAAGATACAGCTGATGAAGGAATATCACATGAAGAATCCTTCCAAAAGGAAATCTGCAAATGACTCTAGTACAACACAATTACCACAAAAAAGGAGGAAAAGAACATGATCACATGACACAAGGTAAGCGTAGCATTCAACAATGCTGCTTCCATGAGGAAAAGAGGATGCCATTTGCCTCAAACTCAAGGCTTCTTTGGCACTTGTGGGATTTCTGGCTTTAGCAAAGTTGGAAGCTCAGGCTTAGGAATGGATGGTATCTCGAGTTTTGGCAACATTGGTAGTTCAGGCTTTGGCATTGTTGGCAGCTCTGGCTTTGGGAATTCAGGCAATTCAGGCTTTGGCACAGTTGGCAGCTCGGATTTTGGAATTTCAGGGAATTCCGGCTTAGGCAAAGTTGGGATTTCCGGAAGACGTGGCAGTTCAGGCTTGGGAAGCTCCGGGATAGTTACTTCAAGAAGATGACGTGCTTCTGCTTGTATTATGTAGCTGCCTGTTAGCGACAAAGTGGCAAGTAATAACAAGAAAAAAGATGGATTGTGGTGATAAGCCATTTTTGAAGGTGATGAATATTGCTTGAAGATTTTTATTTATGCTTTGATTGACAATGCATTGGGCTACTTTGATCAAGTTTATATAGATATAGCATGTGGAAAATAGGAAGGAGATTTAAGTGTTGGTTGTGGTTGGTAGGAATAATTATCTGTTAGTTCATCTTCTCGACAAAACAACCTACTTAAGGGCGGCCCGGTACATAAGGCATCTCGCGTTCACATAAGGTTCAGGGAAGAGCCGTAGCCAAAGGGTGTGATGTAGACAGCCTACCTTAAGGCAAAGCAATAGTGTCTGCTTCCACGGCTCAAACCCGTGACCTATAGGTCAAACGGAGACAACTTCACCGTTGCTCCAATTCTCCCCTTCAACAAAACAACCTGCCAATTTGATTTAATTAACAGACTCTCCATGTATAAAATCTGTTACATATTTTATGTTGATCTTCCTACAAGATTCATCATAATATAACAAAGGTCTTGTAGTAGGTAATATAATGAGAACTCACCTTTCTTTAAGTTTGTAACACTTCAAGATTGCATGTAATCGGTTTCAACTCCTGTTTTAATCCATAATATTGTAAAGGTGATTGTATGCTTAATCTAGTTATAGAAACATGAGCAACTCCAGTACTAATTTAATCCTTATTTGCATCAAGTAAAATCGTCTTCCTCTTCTGGATTCTCTAGTAAAAAACCTTTTTTAAACTGAAACTATGTGTCTTTCTATACAGGACTAGTGGTTTTCTAGACTAGTCATTGAATTATTTTTGTGAAAACTCCATACCTAAGCCCCAGAACAGTAGTAACTGGTAACATATGCAATTCGTAAAACTCGAAGCTAAGAACAGCAAGCAGCCTAATGCTGAAGTGCTGTTAAGTCATTTCACAAGATCCTCTTTAAACTCCAGGATTAGAATCAACATGCAATTATTTGACGATTTTGACGCTTAACCAGAAAATCTAGCTCATTTATTTTCTACACAGCCTCAGAATTTAGTCTATTCCTGATATTCAGTGTATGTGCATGTAGAGATGCACTAGTTGCTTTTTTTCCAAAATGAATGCTATATTGAGTTTGAGAACAAAGCCTTATAGTCTGGTAGTATCTGTGAAAATCTCACACACAATAGGTAAAGGTTCGATTCTCATCACTCTCTTCTCTTCTCATTCCACAGTTCCCTTCTGTTATCGAAAAACTTTATAAAAACATGTTGAGTTTGAGATAATCAGATATTCTTTTGCAAATAATGAGATCTTCCAGAAAGGCAAGATAATGTGACAAGAAACTTGTATTCAATTCCATTCATGTAAGCAAGTCTGTAATGAAATTGATATATTCCATTAGGCATTAGATAAAATCTCTGTGGCGTAACAGTGAATGATTACTCATAAGTTCATTTGCTGCACCTCACCTAAGAAACGATAACAAGATTTCTGTTCATAGTTCGGGATGCATCAGCTCATGAAATATCACATTCACCAGTATTAGGAGGTTATGTGAACTATAAATGTAAGATCACCAAAGAAAGAGGGGAAGTATGAAATAAGAGAAGCACCAAAATAAAATCACCATAGGTAAATCTCAAATATTGTAGGCGTAATGCCACTGGAAACAAATACAGTAGTGAACTAATTACACAAAAATCGCATAAATATTTCTTCATAGAGGAAGCTGACACTGATGACAAAGAGAAATCACATAATTAATTGTTCCAACGGGAAGCTGCAAGAGAAGTGTAATATTCAAGAATAATACTGCTTCACATGAGGCAAAGAGGACGTCATTCACCTCAAAATCAAGGCTTATGAGGCACTTGAGGGATTTCTGGCTTTGGCAAAGTTGGTAGCTCAGGCTTAGGAATTGCAGGGATCTCGAGTTTTGGCATCGTTGGCAGTTCAGGCTTTGGCATTGTTGGAAGCTCCGGTTTTGGGATTTCTGGTAATTCAGGTTTTGGTAGAGTTGGCAGCTCGGGTTTTGGAATTTCAGGGAATTGGGGCTTAGGGAAAGCTGAAATTTCCGGCAAATGTGGCAATTCAGGCTTAGGAAGCTCAGGCAGAGTTACTTCAAGAAGATGGCGCGCTTCTGCTTGGATTGTGTAGCTGCTTGTTAAAGACAAAGTGACAAGTAATAACAAGAAAAAAGATTGGTTGTGGTGATAAGCCATTGTTGAATGTGATAAATACTTGAAGACTAGCTAGTATGTTATGCTTTGATTGACTGTGTTTTAGGCTTCATTTTGAACAAGTTTATATAGATATATGGGTTGTGAACAATATGAAGAAAATTGAGCTTTGGTTGTGGTTGTTAGGAAAAATTGCCTGTTAGTTCATCTTCTCAACAATAACATAATTAGTTGAATTTAAAGCAAACTCTCCATGCATAACATCTACTATTCCATAACAAAGGTCTTCCAGTAGGTAATCCAATGAGAATTTACCTTTCTTTAAGTTTTTAACACTTCAAGAGGGCGAGTAATCGTTTCAAGCCTAGTTTAATCCATAATATTATATAAGTGATTGTATGTGTAATCTAGTTAAAGAAAAAAAGAGCAACTCCATTACTAAATTAATGCTTGTTTACATTTAAAACAAAAGTTCCTTTTTACTCTCCTTCCAGATTCTCAACTAAAAAAGAAGAAGATGCAAATTATTTTGCCTCTCTGTACATGCTTAGTGGTTTTCTATACTAGTCATTGAGCTATTTTTTATGAAACCTCCATATATATGCCCCAGGACAGTGGATAATGTAGGCAATTCATAAAACTCGGGGCTAAGAACCGCAGACAGCCTATTGTTGACAGAGGCGGATGTAGCCTTTTGGCTATGGGTTCATCGAAACTCAGAACTTTCAACATCAAGTGCGTGCGTGTGTATATATATATATATATATATATATATGCAAAAAAGCTACTAAAATCTCAATAAATTTTAAATCTGAACTCATCATTTTAACAGTATTGAGTTCAGTACAAGGTTGAATCCATTAAGTTTAAATCCTGGATCCGCTTTTGATTGTTAAAGTGTTGTTAGTTATGTAACAAGATCCTCTTTAAACTCCAGGATTAGAATCAACAAGCAATTAATTGACAATTACAGACACTGAAAACGAAAATCTAGCTTTTGTCTATTTTCTACCGTCTACACTATGCTTCAGAATTTAGACATCAATTCCTGATATTCTGTGTGTACGTGCGTGTATTGATGCACTCACAGCTTTCTCCCCAAAATGAATGTCATTTTGAGATTTAGAACTAAGGCTTATAGTCTAGTGATATCAGTGAAAATCTCACACATAATAGGTGTGGATTCGATTCCCGTTACTCATGTCCCCCCTTCCCCTTCCACAGTCCTCCTCTGTAATGGAAAATATTTAAAGAAAATGTTGATTTTGAGATAATCAAATCTTTTGCAAACAAAAAGACGTTGCAAGAATGGCAAGATAATGTGACAAGATCCTTGAAATCTTATCTTGTATTCTTGAAGGACAGTGAGACACTACTATTTAACTTGAATTCAATTCCATTTATGTAACCAAGTCGAGGATGAAATTGATAATATTCCATTAGATCAAATATCCACAACATAACAGTGGATTGATTGTAAGTTCATTGCTTGGGATGCATCAGCTCATGGAATGTATCGCAATTCAGAGGCGGGCTCAGGATTTGAAGGTCGCACGTGTACTTTTGGATTCGACCAAAATCTGATTTGTATATATATGGTGTCACTACTAATATCACTATTTTCTAAAGCTATATATATGTATATATGAATTTTTGCCCGTGAGCCAGGGCCGGCTCTAACAGTGTATGGGGTAAGGCAAGTGCCTTAGGCCCCCAATTTTGGGGGGCCCCATTTTTTAGGAATAATATATATTTTATAGGTTTATAGGTTTTTTTTTAAAAAAAAATAAAAAATATATATATAGTACTTTTGTACTTTTTATATAAAAAGAAAGAAATTTTTTTAGATATATTAATAAAGTAAAGCTTAAAATAGTAGAAAAATAGTTGTTACTTTGATTTGATTTGACAACTCTATTTTTTGTTCTTTTTTCCAAGTAATTCCAACCCAACGTTTCAATTTCATTTCATTCTTCATATTCTAGAAGACATATCTTCTTCATTCTTCTTTATTCATGCTCATCTTCGTAGTTCTTTCTATTAGATTTCTTTCTTTCTCCAAGACTCCAACAAGCCAACAACTAGATATTTTGGAATCAAAGTCTTCAAACTTCTTGAATCAGTCAGTCATTGGGTAATATCTTTCTAACTTTCTCTATTGTTATTTTCATTTGTTATTTATTATTTTATTAATTTTACTCTGTACATATTGTTTAATTTTTTTTTTAAATATAAATATGTCAACAAGAAAATATGCATCCGGTTATTCAAAACCATCTTGGCACCAATAGCTAGATTCTAGAAGAATAGATTTTAAATAAAAATATATATTATAACGTTCCTATAAATACTTAGGCCCCATATTAAACTTTCGCCTTAGGCTCCACGTGCGCTTGAGCCGCCCCTACGGTGAGCCCTCTCGTTATAGCGTAGGTCTGCCTCTGCATGGCATTCACCAGTCTTAGGAGATTATGTTAACTACAAATTTAAATCTATTCATCACCAAAGAGAGTGGAAAAGTATGAAATTAAGAAAAAACAATATAAAATCACCATAGGTAAAACCTCAAATATTGTAGGCGTAATGCCACTGAAAACAAACTATTAACACAACAATCACATAAATATTTCTTCCTAGAGGAAGCTGAAACTGATGACAGAAAAATCACATAATTAATTGTTCCAACGGGAAGCTGCAAGAGAAGTGTAACAATCAAGAATAACACTGCTTCAGTGAGGCAAAGATGACGCCATTCGCCTCAAAATCAAGGCTTAAGAGGCACTTGCGGGATTTCAGGCTTTGGCAAAGTTGGTAGCTCAGGCTTAGGAATGGCAGGGATCTCGAGTTTTGGCATCGTTGGCAGTTCAGGCTTTGGCATTATTGGAAGCTCCGGTTTTGGGATATCTGGAAATTCAGGTTTTGGCAGAGTTGGCAGCACAGGTTTTGGAATTTCAGGGAATTCAGGCTTAGGCAAAGCTGGGATTTCCGGCAAATGTGGCAATTCAGGCATAGGAAGCTCAGGCAGAGTTACTTCAAGAAGATGGCGCGCTTCTGCTTGAATTATATAACTGCTTGTTAATGACAAAGTGGCAAGTAATAGCAAGAAAAAAGATGAGTTAAGGTGATAAGCCATTGTTGAAGGTGATAAATGCTTGAAGACTAGCTAGTATGTTATGCTTTGATTGATTATGTTTTAGGCTTCACTTTGAACAAGTTTATATAGATATATAGGTTGTGAAAAATAGAAAGAAAAATTGAGCTTTGGTTGTGGTTGGTAGGAAAAATTGTCTGTTAGTTCATCTTCTCAACAATAACCTCCTATTCTAATTTAACACAAACTTTCCATGTATAACATCTATTACATATTTTATGTTGGTATTGCTACATGGTCTTTTAGTTGGCAATCTAACGAGATCTCATTTCTTTAAATTTGTAGCAATTCAAAGAAGCAGGTAACCAGTTTCCAGATAATGTAAATACTCCGCAAACTCTAAGATTTTGTGGTTTAACCGAAAGTGCAGTAGTCAATATGACTATAGTGCTTCATCGCTTTTAGCACTTTGCACGAAACAAACATCCTTAATAAATCAATGAAAAGATAAGTGTCTTCGAACGAATCCCCAGCCTTCCACCTCCTCAATCATTGCGCCTAAAAGCGTGTGTACCATGTGAACTTGTGTTATGTCTTATATAGTAATTTGCTCCTCTCCCTTTCTGAAGTGAGATTTACATAAGGTGTCATGTGCATCCCTTCTTCGGAAGTTTGTTACGTCCGCTTTTATCCGCCCTCATCAAACTGTCCTCTGTCATGGGCGCCACATACACCCACCTCTAAGGATTCAGTGTCTTTGTTGAAGTTTGCTCCACCATTGTGCTACGGGAGTCTAGCTCCGATACCATATCGGTCACAACCCAAAGTTAGGGTAATGTTTTGTCCGCTTTGGCCACAAAGACCTTACGGCTTTGCCCTTTGAGCTAATCATCATTGAGCCTAAAAGCACGCACATCTTCAATCCTTCTCTTTGAACCACTCTCGTCAGTCAGCTCGCCATCATGGACATCATATTTTTATGTTTATATTCACATCATAAAACTTAAAACCCTCAAAAGAAACGAGGAAAATTTACAACGGATGATGATTATTACTACCAGAAATTCTTACATGGGAAACCCAATAAGTGCTGCTACACACTTTCTGAGGTCCCAAAGCAAAGCAATTCAGAGTCAACAGAAAACTTGTGTAGTGAGAACAAAACCTCCAGGATTTGCAAAAAAAGTTAGGACTCCTTAAATCTACAAATAATCTCACAGAAAATATTCTCCATTAAAAACTGTAGAGTTTTCATCTAATGACAAAAAAAATTGCTTTGGTTTCACTTAATCTAAGATGAATGGAATTTGTTGAAAGTCTAAAGACGGGAAAATGCTTGCTTGATTTTGACTTTGCTACAAGCCCAAGTAAACATAATGGGGAAGGAGAAGCATAAGCCCCTCACATGGTTAGCAAAAATCATTCATTGCACTGGCACTGCAGAAATCAACCAATATATATTATGAGCGGAATATAATAAGAAAAGTTGACAGTAAATCAGTTGGAACTCTGTCATGATTTGCTTAGTTCAAATGACTAAATCAAGAAAATAAGATCACAGGAAAACACCAACAAGATTTCACATTTGTTAGGTCACAGGGAACTGTAAGTTCACAGTACGAAAACATAGCGACATTAACAAAAAAGGAATCGAACAAAATACCAACAAGAACATAGACTACTTTGTGTCAACTCTGCTCAGTAAGAAACTATCTTGCGAGTGAGTGACTTATTGAACCATGCCTTCCAACTCGCAGCTCTCTTCCGAGCCATTGCTGCTTGTTTCCCATCAAGAATTGCATTCTCAGCCTGCGGCTTCTTGAATAGCACAAAGTTACGAACCCCAACAGATCCAATTGTCTCCCATGGACTCAGAACTGCAATGGCAATACAAATATAAGCAAAATTACATCAACATAAATTGAAAAGGTGTAAAGCCTACCAAAATCTTTCTAACATATAATAAGAAAAAGCAATAACAGCCTCAAGTTCACAACTCCACAATGTCATATTCGACGAGCAACTTAGACAACAGGCATCAATACGAAAGCTAGATATTTGGCAGAAAGACGCAGGTGGAGAAACCAATACTAGAGAGCTAAGATAAATCTAGAGATGGCAACGAGGCTGGACCGGAGGGGCAGGCTGAAGCCTTAAACGGCAGGGAGGGAAATATTTTCCATTTTGCAAGTAGAGCAGGGGGGTTTCGCAACTTTTTTTTAGCTTCCAATATCCTTGTTTATTTCCTTTCAACATTCTCAAGTCATTATATTAAACTTCAAATATATTGAGATTTGACTTCTTTCATTTAGCTTATAAATAAAAAATGAAAATAAAAAATATTGTTGATCGATGACATTACAAAAAGAATAAGTTAAGTCAGCTAAAATTAGATTTGAAAATGATGAGAAAATAAACAACAAATATTAAAGAAATAACTAACATGGAAATGAAGAAAATAATTTAACCTGACCGGCTAGGGGAGGACACATAAAGGGTACGAGTGGGTATAAAATCCGAAAAAACAAAAAAACGAATCAGACGGAACTAATTCGGTATTTCGGAATCTGTTCTTCGGTTGTTCGGTACTAATTCGGTATAAATATTTCAAAATTTCGATACTTCGGTACAATTCTCGGCTATGTTGCTCGGACTCTCCAAAATGCTGTCGCACCCGTGTCGGATCCTCCAAAACTATTTTTGGAGGATCCGACACGGGTGCGACAGCATTTTGGAGAGTCCGAGCA
>AWOL01S0071374.1:45121-84908 GCA_000715115.1 Nicotiana otophora | reverse complement strand
TGCTCGGACTCTCCAAAATGCTGTCGCACCCGTGTCGGATCCTCCAAAACTATTTTTGGAGGATCCGACACGCACCCAGCAACATTTTTGTAGACTCCGAACAACATAGGTTCTCGGTATTAAACTTTCAATACTTCAATAAATCATAATACAAAAATACCGAAATATTTCAGTAAGCCCAACCCAAGTTCCCATTTCCTAACCCAAGTCCAACTGTCTAACCCCTAAAGCCAGTAAGCACAACCCAGTCCAATCTTCTACTTTTGACCTGCAATCAGATATGTATACCAAGATTACAGAATCCAATTTGGTTCATCTGTCCTTTTTTGCTTACTGTGGATTCTCAGTTAGAGCATAAATTTGGCAGATTTGATTTTCAAGGCTGGGGCTTTTAAAGGCTAGAAGGAGCAATTAGTGATTAACATAAATTTGGATCAAGTACAGTACTAATCTTAGACATTTAAAGACAGATTGAGTGCAATGGATGAAAGCATTATTCCTTCGAATCAGTTGTTGACAAACCAATTCGACTATCTCATGGAATTGGATTATATGGATAGACTATTGTTAGAACTCCAGTCGAAAATAAAGAAAACTATCAGCTAACCCAATGAACCGTACCGAAACAAACTAAGAAATATTGAACCGTACCAAACTACTTTGGCATACACAATTGTTATACCGAACACCGAAGTACCAAACCGAAGTTTTTAAATACCGTACCGAGTTCAGAACGCCTGCCCCTATTATTATAGGGCAAGGGCTGATAGGTGAAATATTGGAGGAAAAAGTTAAGCAGGGCAGAGAAACATTCTGACAGATAAGGCTTCACTTGCCCTGTCTACCCTGTGCCAGGCCTGTTAACTTGAGCAATAAGATGACAACCAAATAATTTCTGCAAAGCCAAACTGAAACAATTTCCCAAACTGCAATTGATCGCCTAAATAAGCAATTTAGTGGGGAAAACCCCTTTAAGACATCTACCTTGTGATTTCAACTGCTAACACGTGCAACCAAAGTTAAACCACAGATGTAATATTCAACTATATATCAGAAATTCAATGGAAAATCCAATGTTAATTATGCATACATAATCACAAAAATTAACAATACAATACCTTCTGTTGTGACAGCCGGGCAATATAGCACAAAATTGTTCAAATCCGACCCAAGAATAGGAAGCCGCCCCTCCCGAGCATAATTTTTCAATGCAGTATTAATAACATCAGCCACAAGATCCTCTTCTTTCACAACAAAACGAATCGGCCCCGCACTCCCAAGAACCGTTATGCTGATCAACAACCGGTTTCCTTTCCCCTGTTGAATCTTCTTTGTCTTGTAAAGCAACATCCTATCAATTAATCTCAAAGATCCCAATAAACAAAAACAAAAAAATCTTTCCAACTAAATTTAGAGAGAAAAAATATTTTTTGGATTTATAAATGAAATGTGTTTACTGGCCTACGAACCGAGAGACAGTTTCTAGTAGAAATAGCGCCGACCGATCACTTTTTTGGCCTTTGCCTTTAAAAAATAGTCACTGTCCTGGACGTAGGCCTAGATTCGGGTCAAGATGATCAAGGGTCGAGGCCGACGCTACGATAATACCAACCTTCTCTGCAAGAACCGAAGGAAAAGAAAGAAGATACGGAGATTCCCCTTATAGAAGATAAAGGGGTGCTCATTAACAAGTTCTTGAAAATTTCCACCATTAACAATAGGAATTCAAGAAACTAAAGAAGAAAAAGGGATCAACCAAAATGAATTTGGGATACCTAGCAGATAACTATTAACAGAAGAGATCAGATCTCTAGAGAAAAGGGGGAAAAGATGGTGAAGACTGAGAGAATTTATAAGGGAAGATTGGTTTAGAAGAAAGATTGGTTCTTAGGGTTAGGGTTTGGCTGAATTTGGGGAATTTCTATTTTTAGAAGAGAGAGGTGATTTTTTGCTTATATGCTTTTCCGCATGACTCGGGCTTTTTCGCTACTCTCGTGAAGTATTATTGTCATTTAAGTTTGAGAAAATAACCTTTACATCCTCAAAAAATTTAATAGCCCATATTTTTTTTTATTAATACGAAATATCCCTCCGATCCAAATATATTATATCTAATAGTTTGAAATATCTATTTTATATATTTTTTATATATTTTTTGTATAGTGACAGTCTATTTTGTATATATTTTGTATAGTTAAAGTTTATTTAGTATATTTTTTATATAATAACAGTCTATTGCATAGTGGCAGTCTATTGTATATAAATTGTATAATAACAGTTTATTGTATATAAATCATATAGTGACAGTCTATTTTGTATAATTCTTTTATAGTGAATTTATTTTGTATATAAATTATGTGGAGAATTTAATATCAAACTATAGCCCATCGGATAAACTAAGACAAAAGCAAATTGGTACAGTTTTTATTTTTTGTCTTTCCTAGATATTTTTGCCTTCCCAATACCACTCATTTTCTCTTTTCGACGTCTTTGCACTCAACATTTTACACTTCCTATGTATTTCACCTTTTTCAATTCTTTTTACTCTAACATTATTTTTCTCACCCTTTTATGTTTTAATTAACACTTTTTATAATTTATCTCTTATCTTTTCCTAGCATAACACGTGGGTTTACATAGCTACTTGTCTAGACTAAGACAATATTTATCCATCACCACTTCTCATCTAATCCTTTTCCCTTTTTTTTTATGGTTATATTTGTCCATTTGGCCATTATTTAATCTCTCCCCATTCTTTATGTGAGTATATTTTGGGAATTTGTCTAAGTGCCTAAAACAAATCACTGAAATTTCAATTTAAGTCTTAAATAATTTTTTTCGGTTAATGCTACGTGAATAATTTTAGGAGTGAAAGTAGAATTGGTAAGATTTTCTGGTCAAAATCTGCATGTTTGTTGATGTGTATGCTGGTGGGCATATTAATTTTTGTGAGAATGTGAGATTCTATGGTCAAGCTGTGTATATTCTTCTTCTTCTTCTTCTTCTTCTTTATTTTTATGAGTGAAGATATTTTTAAGTGGGTATTAGTGGTGGGTTTGAGTTTAATAGTGGTGGTTGGACGGTATTTATATCTGTAATTTTGTATAAATATTTTAATACATAGCTATACAATACATAAAAATTATATATACGATAATTATATTATAAATTTGTATAAAAGTTATATATGTATATTTTATTCTAGATTTGGTAGTGTACATACACACATATAAAGTTGTATATACACGATAATTATATCATGGTGTATAGTGTATAGTGTGGTTGTATCCCGATTATATTTTTATATCATGGTGTATAGTGTGTTTGTATAATATATTAAAACTATATATATATATATATATATTGTGTTTTTTTTTCTTCTTCTTATTCTTACTTTTCTATGTTTTCTTCTTTTTTCGTGGCATGTGCTTATGCAGTTTTATCCTCTCTTTTTCTATAGATTTTTTCAATAAAAATTTCATAAAACTATATATCAAATAAAAGATAAGTTTCAAATTCAAGCGTTTTGATTTTGTGGGAATGTTGTTTTTTCCGGTTTTAATCATCGATGATATTTGTGGTTCGCGTCCTTTGGTGATTCTGGAAAGTTTAAATTGTTTGGGATTATCATGTGGCTGTTCGTTAGAAAGAACATCGCTGGTGGATTTCTTTTTATTTTTTTTGCTACAAGGTGTTGGGTCAATGATATGGCTCACTAGTTTCTATTTGAAGCGCTGAGTTTTATGATTTCGGTTTCTAGCCGTTATAATTAGTTTTGGGCTATAAGATGTATGGTATAATTTTATGGCTACAAATTGTTATAAGTTTTCAGCGGATGGCTATATATGATTTTCTCTCTTTAAGTTTTAGTAGGATAGTACTAAAGGTGACTATCGAACGGACCGGATTGGGTTGGTGGTAAAAAGAATCTGCTCGTCATGATATTCTAGCGGGCTGGTTAGTGGGTTGGTGTACCGGATTGTTAGTGAATTGAAATTTTTCGCATTCTATTTGGCATGTTCGTGTTTAGGATTCGAACCGTGCCTAGCTATTTCATTTTTTAATTTTCTATTTATTTTGTTTTATATTTCAAGTTCAATGTAATTAATACTTGAGTTTTACGAACTTTTAGATTATAAATAAGTACTTTAAGACATAAATTTAAACTTTAAAAGTCTTAAATTTAAAAATTGAAATTAAGTGTTAATAAGACAAATATGTAAGGATAAAATCACAAAGCTTTCATTGATAGTACTTCAAATTAAATTTGCAAGTTCTATTTTGTATATTTTTTTAACTTGCAAATTAAAATTTTATAGCAATTATTAAAAATAAAAAAATGTACATCACATGTTTTGCACCATTATTGTAAGTTCTTCCATGTCAACATAAGCTTCTTGATTTTCTGCGGTGCTTGAATCGAAAAGCCATTATATCTTCATTTTATGGTCCTCCGGTTAATCTACCTATTCATGTACGTTCTTAATTTCGTCGTTATGATCTTTCAAAGCATTGCTACCCAATGAGTGACGGATATCTCCAAATTGTTGTCTTGTTTGGCTTAATGTGGTCCCTGATGCAACTATTAAAATTGATATTGTAACGATCCGACCGGTCATTTTGAGTATTAGCGCTCCGTTCAGTGGCTTAAGATCTCGAGCAGCTCTGTATTATGTGTTATGACATGCGTGCATAGTCGAGTTCAAACTTCGGATGATTCGGGAATTGATGTGGAAGAAAGGTTCGTGTTTTAGAAGCTTAAGCGGTAAGAGTTGACCGGAATTTAACTTTTGTATAAACGACATTGGAATGGGGTTTTGACGGTTCCAATAGCTTCGTATGGTGATTTTAGACTTAGGCGTACGTCCGAATTTGGACTTGGAGGTCCGTAGGGTAATTTGAAGCATTTCGAAAAAAAATTAGAAAGTTAAAGTTTTGGAAGATTGAGAGGGTTGACCGGGAGTTGACTTTGGTGATATCGCGGTCGGAATGTAATTCTGAGAGTTGGATTAGCTCCGTTATGTCAATTGGGACTTGCATGCAAAATTTGACGTCATTCCGGATTGGTTTGACATGTTTCAGCACGAGTTTTGGAAGTTAGATGATTTGTAAATTTATAAGTTCGATTCGTGGTGTGATTCGCAGTTCGACATTGTTTGACGTGATTTGAGGCCTCGAGTAGGTCCATATCGTGTTGTAGGACTGGTTGGTATATTCTGACAGGGTCCCGAGGGGCTCGGGTGAGTTTCGAACGAGCTTCAGACCATTTCCTCATGTTTTGAAGAGCTGGTTCTGTCATCTGGTGTGCGTTCACCACTTACCCATCAATTCCTCCATGTTTGCGAAGTGTAATTTTAGAGGAAGGAATATTTGTTCTTCGCGTTCGTATGTACCTGTCCGCGATTGTGTAAGTTTGCATCAGCCTTCTCCGCCTTCGCACCTCACTGCCCGCGTTCGCATAGCTCAGTTGTAACAGCTTGCGATTTCCTCTTCTCATTTGCGACCGCATGCGATCTCACGCGGGTGCGTAGTGCTGCCCTTGGCCTTAGAATTTTTCCCTCTTCGTGATCGCACTCATCTATACGCGATCACGTAGTACATTTTGGTATAGTGGCGATTTTCTTCTTCATGATCATATTAGTTCTTCTGCGATCGTGATGTGCAAATACCTGGGCAGAATATAAAAGTACTCTATTCCGAGGGAGCTATTTTTATCATTTTGGAGTTGTGGAGCTCGATTTTGAGCGATGTTTCATAGACTTTTCAAGAAAATCATTGTGGTAAGTGTTCTTCACCCAAAATTTATTATATTCCATGATTCTACCTTTATTTTTATCATTAAATTAGTGTTTTGAGTTGAGGAAAAATGGAGATTTTTGAGGAAAACTTTCAAAATGTAAAATAATAATTTGGGGGAAGAATTGGTATCGGAATTTGATAATTTTAGTATGGTTGAACTCGTATCAGAATGGATGTTTGGGTTTTGTAAAATTTGTCGGGTTCCGAGGTGCGGGCCGGGGAGTAACTCTTGGGTTGATTTTTAGTTTTTGATAAAGATTGAAGCTTTATAATCCGGAATAGTTTCTTATGAGTTTTATTTATGCTTTGAAGTTACTTTCGCTAGATTTGAGCCGTTCGACGGTTATTCACTTGAGAAGTTCATTTTAGAGTAACAGTTTATCTTCTTTGAGGTAAGTATCTTGCCTAACTAAGTGTGTGGGAACTACCCCTTAGGATTTGAGTCTTTGGTGCTAATTGTGTCATGTGAAATCTGTGTACGCGATGTGACGAGTACGTGCTCGAGCTTATTTGTGGAAGGTTGACCTTTTAGGGCTCTTAGGTCCTTATGTCCACTTGATATGAAGGTTGACGTGTCTTTATTGGAATTTATTTAATTCATGTTCCACCCCTATTGCCTATTCGACTCTTGTGTGCCTTAATGGAAGTTGTTGCCTCTTCGAGTGCCATGTTATCCTTGTTCTAACTGCTTATCTTTAATTGAATATATTGTTATCTCTTCTGTAATTATCTATCCATATTTGAGGTTATGATTATCTTTTCCGTTTCCTATCCTTAATTGAATTTGTTGTATCTCTTCGTAATTGCTCGACCCTAAATAAAGTTTAGTTATCCTTTATTGTAGCTGTCTGATCCCTATTTGGAATTATTTGTTACATATAATTTCTTCCTTGTTGAGTTGTTCTTATTGAGACTAGTATTCCCTATTGTGTTTATTCTTTGTGAGCTCGTTCTACTGCTTCTTTGTGATCCAAAATTCTTGAGTTGATTTACTTGTCGTATTCTCGTGTTGTTGTTGTTGTTACTTTTGTACTCAGTTTGTTGAGCCGAGGGCTATTGTGATGTTGTCATCTTGGCACGTGATATTGTTGGGAGGTTTTTGTTATTTGCACGGGGTTTCTGCCGTAATATTGTTACTATTGATTTTTACACATGTGGTGTGACAAGGCGGGCTATATATGTGGGTTTGCTCATATGGCGAGACAATGTGAGAATATTATTATGCGCGTGCGATGAGACAAGTCAGGCATTTACTTTATTATTATGCATGTGGCGAGACAAGGTGGGCTATGTCGGGGATTGATTTGTGGTGACTTGTGATGGCCTGGGGGCATTATTATTGTTGTTATTTGTGTAATGGCGTATCTACCCTGTGTGAGTTATACCGCGTACATTTCGTAGTGATCGTTTTTTATGTGTCATTCATTGTCTCTACTCTCCTTGTTGACTTGAGTTATGGTAGAACACTTGCACAAGCATACACATACTTTATCACCCTATCGATTTAAGAAGATGAACACTGATGCTACCGGTCATTTGTACGTACTCTGTCTACTTGTCTTATATGTAAGAATTATTCTATTGACACATGGGTTGTCCGTGCATTTATTAGTTGAAATGAGGGCACAAGATGCCAAGGGACCGGGGTTCATGAATTGAGACCCGTGAATTGTGTGAGATTTGAGGTTTGGTACCTCGTGGGGATTATCAAATAAACCTGGTATGAAAGCGGTCATTCTTATCAAGTTGCTACTTGTCTCTCTTTTATTTGTTTTTCACTGGATTTAGACTGTGTCCAGCATTACTCTACTGTGTGATTACTTGTGGTGTCCCGCTGCTAATTGTTGCTTCTATTTCCTATTGTAAGTACTACATTATTGTTGTCATTATGCGTAGTTCTGTAGAGATATCGTACTCGGTTAGTTATATTCCTATACTTGTTTAGGTTATCTAGTCCAGTAGGTGTCTTGACTGTTCCTTGTCACTACTCCACTGAGGTTAGTCTTGATACTTACTGGGCACCGCTGTGGTGTACTCATATTACAGTTATGCATATTTTTGTGTAGATCCAGGCAATTCGGAGTCAGTCAATCGCTAGCTAGATGTACGGATCTTGCTGTGGAGATTCAAGATAAACTTGTCGTTGTGTTCACAGGCCTCGGAGTCACCTTCTATTATTGTACTTGCACTGTTTTCTCTCTATTTTGGAACAGATGTATTAATAGGTTTATGTAGCAAACTCAATAGAGTTTATGATTTGTACTACCAATTTTGGGATTATAAGTTTTGTATAGAGATTTCTATTTCGTATTTGTAAGACGTCAATTAAATATGGTTATTATTTCAGCAAATGTTAGGCTTACCTAGTCCTTAAGACGAGGTGCCATCACAACATCCTACGAAGGGAAATTTCGATCGTGACAAGTTGATATCAGAGATCTAGGTTCATAGGTGCTACGCGTCATAAGCGAGTTTAGTAGAGTCTTGCGGATCAGTACGGAGACATCTTTACTTATCTTCAAGAGGCTACAGAACTATTATGACAATTTCACTTCCTTCATTCCTATCGTGCGAGTTTATTGATCCTGGAGTTTGAGTTTTTATCATTCTAATTTCTCACATATGATGAGGACACGAGCTGCAGTTACTGATGACGCCACCCCCGGAGCAGGTGTCACTAGGGGCAGAGGCAGAGGCCGAAGAGGAGCACGTGCCGCAGCTAGGGCACCTAGCAGAGTAGCAGTTGAGGAGTCGCCAATAGCTCTGCTTCGGGGACAGGTACCGAAGGCTCCTGCTATTACCCCTGAACTCCAAGAGACTTTAGCACAGTTTCTGATCATGTTTGGTACATTGGCTTAGGCGGGGTTGATTCCGGTTGCACCAACTACTTCACAAATCGGGGGAGGAACTCAGACTCCCGTTGCTTGTACTCCAAAGCAGCGAGTCCACATTGGTCAGGTTCCGGGTGTCATGGAGACTCAGCCTATGGTCCCAGTTCAGCCCATGGTTAGGGCCACAACATCTGAGAAAAAACAACTTAGACTTGCAAGGTTCAAGAAGTATGACCCTCCTACTTTCAGTGGGTTGGCTTTAGAGGGTGCACATGGTTTTCTAAAGGAGTGCCACCGCATTCTATGCACTATGGTTATTGAGATATGAGTAGGGTTGCTTTTACTACGTTCTATCTTAGAGGAGCGGCTTATTAGTGATGCAGAGCATACGAGTTGGGTAGTCCGACTGAAGTAGCTTCACTCACTTGGACTCAGTTCTCAGATATGTTCTTGAGGGAGTATGTCCCCCAGAATCTCAAAGATGCATGGCACACGGAGTTTGAGCAGCTGCATCAGGGCATTATGTCTATGTCAGAATATGCCGTTAGATTCAGTGATTTGTCCAGGCATGCACCTGCTTTGGTCTCTATAGTTAGAGAGCGAGTCCACAGATTCATTGAGGGGCTCAGGCGTGATATCCGGTTCAGCATGGCTCGGGAGTTGGAGTCAAATGTTCCATTTTAGCAGGTGGTCGGGATCACCCGCCGAGTAGAGGGCATGCGGGATCAGGAGAGAAAGGACAAGCAGGGTTAGGAGAGAGAAGACAGGGAGGCTAGGAGGTCTTGTTGACCGGAGAGATCTACTGGTCCTTATTTTGGAGGCAGGGTGCAATATGGTAGAGGTTTTATGGGTCAGCCAGCTCAGTTTGCACTTCAGTCTTCGCATGGTGTTTAGGTACCCATGGGTCTCAGGGTACCCGCACCGCACATTTTCCACAGCCACGTCAGCAGAGAGGTTGCTTCTAGTGTGGAGATACTTGCCACATGGTGAGAGATTGTCCCAGACTCCAGAAAAATATGTCACAGCGGGGTATTCAGGTTATGAGTTTGATTCCGACTACTGATATCCATGCACCATCAGCTTGAGGTATATGTCATGCGAGTAGAGGGTGCCCAAGAGGGGGAGGCCTGGCCCGTTGATGTGTTTCCTACAGTAGGCATGGGGCCGCTGCACCAGATGATGTCGTACAAGCATGGTTTCGATTTGTTATAGAGGAGCATCATTCGTATTTTATTTCGGTTCTGCCTATCAGGATGAGTCCTCCTATTTTGCTTCACATGTGAGTGAGTTTCATGATTAAGTACTTTTCTTATGTGTTTATCCCTGTTGGGAAATTCTACAGTGGTAGCCCGTGTCTACCGTTTTAATTTTATTCATTATTGAGTGTTACGATATTTTGAGTGACTTTCTGTTTCTCATTTCTGTAGTTTTGATGTGAATTCTGGGTGATGGGCTACGACTTGGGATTTAATGCTCTACCGATGTGAGAATTCAGTATATATGGTGATTTTGTCGGTGGAATCAAATTAGTGGAGGGTTTCTATTGGTATGATGTGTATTCGACTTGCGATTTAGAGTTGAAGGTGGGACCCTCATGGTGTCATGTGTTTCGAGGCATTTGAACCGGGTTGCGTGCCACGATGGAGTTATATCAGGATGAGGTCCTTGTGATTTGTTCATATACTTTAATTTTTCCTTGTTAAATTGATTCGTAGTATGGTACTAATAGGGGGTTGCGCCTGTCGGGCTTGTTAGATAGTTCTCTCGTGTGTTTCTCTGTATATTCAGTCATATTCCCGTTGTGCTTATTGGGGTTTAGCTTGCGAGGTGTATGCCCAGGTGGTGTTAGATGTGACTTGTTGATTCAGGTGAGTAGTTCAGGTCTTCATGTTTATCGTATCGTTGTCAGTGTTGTGAAGGTTTAAAATAGGGTTCTAATAGATATGTGGCTAATTGCGGGTACTGGATTTGATTACGGGCAGCTATGGTGATCAGAGACATTGTTATGGGCATATGTGTGATGTATTACATCATGTGGCTATACCTTGTGGGTGTAGGCATAATTTGTTGCAGTCGGTGGAGGCTGATACCGAGCGTGGATGTAGGAATCAGGTCTTTTGGAGATGATCGGATGGTGAGGATTTCAGTTCTAAGGCTTATTGATATTGGTGGAAGGGGTAAATTTCAGTTGAGGTGGTGCCTTCGGGCTTATGTGGATTGGGGTGACGTGAGGTCACCCGGGGGTGTATGTATGGTGAATGCACCCAGTGATTTGATGACTTTAGAATGATTCTTGGCACGTTCGAGGACGAATGTTTGTTTAAGAGGGGAAGAATGTAACGACCAGACCGGTCATTTTGAGTATTAGCGCTCCGTTCAGTGGCTTAAGGTATCGAGCAACTCTGTATTATGTGTTATGACGTGCGTGCGTAGTCAAGTTCGGACTTCAGATGATTCGAGAATTGATGTGGAAGAAGGGTTCGTACTTTAGAAGCTTAAGTGGTAAGAGTTGACTGGAATTTGACTTTTGCTTAAACGACTCCGAAATGGAATTTTGACGTTTCCAATAGCTTCGTATGGTGATTTTAGTCTTAGGCGTACGTCTGGATTTAGATTTGGAGGTCCATAGGGTAATTTGAAGAATTTCGGCGAAAAATTGGAAAGTTGAAGTTTTGGAAGGTTGAGAGGGTTGACTAGGAGTTGACTTTGGTGATATCGGGACCGGAATGCGATTCAGAGAGTGGGATTAGCTCCGTTATGTCAATTGGGACTTGCATGAAAAATTTGACGTCATTTCGGATGGTTTGACATGTTTCGGCACGAGTTATGGAAGTTAGAAGATTTGGAAATCTTATAAGTTCGATTCGTGGTGCGATTCGTAGTTCGACGTTGTTTCATGTGATTTGAGGGCTCGAGTAGGTCCGTATCGTGTTGTAGGACTAGTTGGTATATTCGGACGGGGTTCTGAGGGGCTCGGGTGAGTTTCGGACGAGCTTCAGACCATTTCCTTATGTTTTGAAGAGCTGGTTCTATCATCTGCTGTGCCTTCATCGCGCTCGCATCATTTCCTCCGCGTTCACGCAGTGTAATTTTGGAGGAAGGAATATTTGTTCTTCGCTTCGCATGTACATGTCCGCAATCGCGTAAGTGTGCATCAGCCTTCTCCGCGTTCGCACCTTACTGCACGTGTTCGCATGGCTCAGCTGTAACAGCTGGCGATTTCCTCTTCTCCTTTACGATCGTATGCGATCTCACGCGGTCGCGTAGTGCAGTCCTTGGCCTTATAATTTTTCCCTCTTCACGATCACACTCGTCTGTACGTGATCGTATAGTACATTTTGGGGAAGTATCCATTTTCTTCTTCGTGATCACATTAGTTCTTCCGTGATCGCGATGTGCAAATACCTGGGCAGAATATAAAAGTACTCTATTCCGAGGATTAGCCATTTTATCATTTTTGGAGTTGTGGAGCTCGGTTTTGAGCGATTTTTCGTGGCGCTTTCAAGATAATCATTGGGGTAAATGTTCTTTACCCGAAATTTATTATATTCCATGATTCTACCTTTATTTTTATCATTAAATTAGTTTTTTGATTTGAGGAAAAATGGAGATTTTTGAGGAAAACTTTTAAAATGTAAAATGATGATTTGGGGGACGAATTAGTATCGGAATTTGATAATTTTGGTATGGTTGAACTCATATCAGAATGGATGTTCGGGTTTTGTGAAATTTGTCAGGGTTCCGAGGTGCGGGCCCGGGGTTGACTCTTGGGTTGATTTTTAGTTTTTGATAAAGATTGAAGCTTTATTAGCTGAAATAGTTTCTTATGAGTTTTATTTATGCTTTGAAGTTATTTTGGCTAGATTTGAGGCATCCGGAGATTATTCACTAGAGAAGTTCATTTTAGAGTAACGAGCTATCTTCTTTGACGTAAGTATCTTACCTAACTTTGTATGGGAGAACTATGTCACGACCCAATTCCAATATAAGTCGTGATGGCGCCCAACACCATTGTCAGGCAAGCCAACAATAATAAAACTAATGGTTGCCCGTTTAAATAAATTTACTAAGTGGAAAACATTTCCAAATTTGTTAAAAAGATTCAGAAATTTGCAAATGTGATGTAATTTAACGGAAACAACAAGTACTAATCGTAATCATGTAAACAAATCCAAATCATAAGTCTACTAGTGCATGTGTCAAGACTTGGTGTCACAACTATGTGGGCAATCTAGTAGAATATACAAAAGAGTACTAGCCTACTGTTTGGAAGGAAATAGACAGAAAAATAAATCATAAGAGAGACTCCAGCTACTGCAGAACAACTCAGAAGGCAGCTCACCGTGAAGTCTCGAGATGGGGATCAAATCTGCGCACCAGACTGGTAACCAGATGCACCTGCCTCAGACCTTGCACAATTAAGTACAGAAGTGTAGCGTGAGTACATAAACCATATGTACCCAGTAAATATCTACTCTAACCTCGAAGAAATAGTGACGAGGTGTCGAATCCGACACTTACTATAGCTAATAACATGATAATATGAAATTCTAATTAAGCATGATATACAACAATAAGACTAAGAACAAGAAATATCTGAACAAGTCTTCACCATATTTAAGAGCTTAAATCACTTCCTTCATTTAAAACATATGAGCAGACAAACAATGAATTTATACCAAATATAAAAGGAGCATCCAGTTCTATTATTACACACGAATACCACCGAGGATGTTTGGCCCAATCCAACATAAATGTAAACTGTGCACTGCCGAGAGTCGAATGACGCTAACCATAGATGCATCTATTACCCTGCTCGTGAATCATAGATGCAACGCGGTCAAATATTAATTTATCAATGAACCATAAATCGCTTCGTGCGTATGTAGCCCCCACAAATAACAACACATATTAATTAAGTTCACCTATAGGGTTAATTCCCTATTACAAGATTAGAAAAGAGACTTACCTCGTCTCGAAGCTTACTTCCCAATTCAAGAATGCGCTCAAACCTCCAAATTTGATGCCAAACGACTCGGAACTAGCCAAACATTATATAAATCAATCAATCTATGCTCAAACGTTCATATCCCCACTATTTAAGTGATTACCCAATCCAAATGGCAAGATTCCTAAACTTTACCCCCAGGACCACGTGCTCGGATTCCGAAAATATTTGAAGAAAGTTGTTATCCATAACCTCATGAACGCAAATATATGATTTTTACTAAATTCCATAATAAATTTCGTGGTTGAATCTCATTTTTATCAAAAACCTAGGTTTTCACCTAAAGCCGTAATGTTTACTAATTTACATGTTATAATCTACCCATAAACTATATATTTAACTCACATTTGATAGGAATTACTTACCTCAACTAGTTGATGGAAATCCCCTCTCTAACCAGCTCCAAAATCGCCCCCAAGAAGTGTAAGAAGTGAGCAAAATGCTCAAACTCCGATTTAAAACATCACTGCCTTCAGCGATTTCCGCACTTGTGGTTCAATTGGCGCACATGCGATTCCGGTTCTGTGGAAAAACTCATGTAGGTGCGAACCAAGGCCAGGCTGCCTCATCTCGCTTCTGCGCCCAGGTGATCGCACCTACGGCCATGCATCAACGACCAATGAAGCGCATCTGCAACACTTCCCGCTCCTGCGATGCCTGCCTTCGCACCTGCGGTTTCGCAAGTGCGGTCCTTCTTCTGCTTCTGTGTTGGCTGAGCAGCCTATGCTGGGATGCTTCTGTGATCATGGGGCTCGCACCTGCAGCTTGTCAAGCGTAGGTGCAATTATGACAACATCTGGAGCTTCAGCTTTGGCTCCTAATTTCCAACTTGGTCCGAGCCTCGTCCGATCGACACTCGGGGCCACTGGGCCACCGCCCGAACATACCCACAAATCTGGAATCATAAAATGGACTCGCTTAAACTCTCGGAACGCCCGAAACAACACTAAAACTAAGAATGTTCTTCAGTTTACTTCCAATGCACCGAGACATAATTAGACTACTCGGAATGACACCAAATTTTGAGTGCAAGTGTTAAATGACATTTCAGAACTATTCCCAATCTTGGAAATCCTGTTTTGACCTTGATATCACCTAAACCCTCTCCAAACCAAATTTAAAAAAATTCCTAAAACCTTCAAGGATCAACTTTCACTAGTAGGCGCCAAAACGCTCCCGGGTCATCCAAATCCTGATCCGAACATACGGTCAAGTCTAAAATCATCATACGAACCTATTGGAACCGTCAAATCCCGATTCTGAGGTCGTTTACTCAAAATGTTGACCCAAGTCAAACTTGTCCTTTTAACCCAACCTTAAGGAACCAAGTGTTCCGATTTCAACCCGAATCCTTCCAAATCCCGAACTAACCATCCCCGCAAGTCATAAAACAGTAAAATCATGTACAAGAAGTCTTATTTAGGCGAACGAGGTTCTAGAAAGTAAAATGACCAGTCAAGTCGTTACATTCTCCACCTCTTAAACTAACGTTCGTCCTCGAACGGGTTTAGATTCATGCCCGAGGTGCTGAATAAGTGCGGATATCTGCTCTGCATGTCTTCCCTGGACTCCCAGGTCACCTTCTCGACTGGTTGGCCCCTCCACTGGACCTTTACCACGGAAATCCTCTTGGATCTCAACTGGTGATCCTGTCTAGCAACAATGGCAACTGGCTCCTCCTCATAACCCAAGCTCTCGTCTTGCTGAATAGTGCTGAAGTCTAACACATGTGACAGGTCAGCGTGATACCTCCGGATCATAGACATGTGAAAAACTGGATGAACAGGTTGGGAGGTAAATCAAGCTCATATGCAACCTCCCCAACTCACCTCAACACCTCGAATGGGCCTTTAAACCTGGGGCTCAGCTTGCCCTTCTTCCCGAATCTCATAATACCCTTCATCGGCGAGACTTTGAAGAGAACCTTCTCGCCTACCATAAATGACACATCACGCGCCTTCTGATCCACGTAACTCTTCTGTCTGGACTGTGCTGTGCGAAGCCACTCCTGAATCAACTTTACCTTTTCCAAGGCATCATTCACCAAATCAGTACCATATAACTTAGCCTCGCCGGGCTCAAACCACCCGATAAGAGAATGACATCGCCTACCATATAAAGCCTCAAATGGAGCCATCTCGATGCTGGACTGATAACTGTTGTTGTAAGCAAACTCGGCCAAAGGTAAGAACTGATCCCACTGTCCCCCAAAGTCAATCACAGATGCTCTGAGCATGTCATCCAAGATCTGGACTGTCCGCTCTGACTGCCCGTCGGTCTGTGGATGAAACACAATGTTAATCTCTGCACGGGTCCCCAACTCACTCTGTACGGATCTCCAAAAATGTGAAGTGAACTGAAGGCCTCTATCTGATATGATGGAAACAGGCACACCGTGCAACCGAACTACCTCCCGAATATAAATATGGGCCAACCTCTCTGAAGTATAAGTAGTTGCAACAAGAATGAAGTGTGCTGACTTGGTCAACATGTCAACAACGACCCAAATTACACCGAGCTTCCGCAAGGTCCGTAACAACCTAACTACAAAGTCCATAGTAATGCACTCCCATTTCCACTCCGGTATAGTCATCTGCTAGAGTAAGGCACCTGGCCTCTGGTGCTCATACTTAACCTGCTGGTAATT
Source organism: Nicotiana otophora (assembly GCA_000715115.1). NCBI lineage: Eukaryota > Viridiplantae > Streptophyta > Magnoliopsida > Solanales > Solanaceae > Nicotiana > Nicotiana otophora. Next base: position 68,623 of record AWOL01S0071374.1, on the reverse strand, counting down.
TAGGCACCTAGCTACATACTTAACTATGTCTTTCTTCATCCGCCGCCACCAATAATTCTGTCTCAGGTCCCGATACATCTTCGTAGCACCTGGATGAATAGAATACCGAGAATTATACGCCTCCTCTAGAATCAGCTCCCTCAAGCCATCGACATCGAAAATACATAAATGACCCTGGAGTAGCAGGACACCATCCTCGCCAATAGAAATCTCCTTGGAACTACCCTATAGTACCGTTTCTCTAAGAACTGCTAAGTGCGAATCATCAAACTGTCGAGCCTTGATCTGCCCCAATAGTGAAGACTGGGGAACAACACATGCAAGAACTCGGTTGGGCTCTGAAATAACCAGCCTCACAAGTCTGTTAGCCAAGGACTAAATGTCCAAAGCTAGTGGCCTCTCCTCTGCTGAAGTGAATGCCTAGCTACCCATGTTCTCTGTCTTCCTGCTCAAGGCATCCGCGACTACATTCACCTTTCCCGGATGATAAAGAATGGTGATGTCATAGTCCTTCAATAACTCAAGCTATCTGCGCTGCCTCAAATTGAGATCCCTTTGCTTGAACAAGTGCTGCAAACTGCGGTGATTAGTGTAAACCTCACAAGGCACCCCATATAGATAATGCCTCCAAATCTTAAGATCATGAAAAATCACGGCCAACTCCAAGTCATGCACATGATAATTCTTCTTATGGAGCTTCAGCTGACGTGAAGCATATGCAATAACTCGCCCTTCCTGCATCAATACACAACCCAAGCCAACATGTGAAGCATTGCAATACACAATATACATCCCCGAACTGGAAGACAACACTAGAACTAGTGTTGTAGTCAACGCTGTCTTGAGCTTCTGAAAGCTCGCCTCACAATCATCGGTCCAATAGAACGGAGCACCTTTCTGGGTTAATCTAGTCAAAGGTGCTGCAATGGATGAGAATCCCTTCACAAATCGGCGATAATAACCTGCTAGCCCCAAGAAACTCCTGATCTCAGTCGCCGAAGTAGGACGAGGCCAACTCTGAACTGTCTCAATCTTCCTGGGATCTACCTTAATACCCTCGCTTGATACAACATGCCCCAAGAATGCCACAGAATCTAACCAGAACTCACACTTGGAGAACATAGCATACAAATTCTGTTCCCGCAAAGTCTGGAGCACTACTCTCAAATGCTGCTCGTGCTCCCCCAGGCTACGTGAGTAGATCAAGATGTCATCAATGAAGACAATGGCGAACAAATCAATATAAGGCCTTAACACCCTGTTCATCAAATCTATAAACGCTGTGGGGTCATTAGTCAAGCTGAAGAATATTACTAGAAACTCATAATGGCATATCTAGTATGGAAGGTAGTCTTCGGAACATCTAAGTCTTGAATCTTCAACTGATGGTACCCCGATCTCAAGTCGATCTTAGAAAACACCCTAGCACCCTACAACTGTTCTAACAAATCATCAATGCGCGGCAAAAGGTACTTGTTCTTAATGGTGAATTTGTTCAACTGGCGGTAATCAATGCACATCCGCATAGTCCCGTATGTCTTCTTCACAAATAATATTGGTTCATCCCAAGGTGATATACTTGGCCTGACGAACCCCCTTGCTAGCAATTCCTCAAGTTGTTCCTTCAACTCCTCGAATTCTTTCGAGGCCATACGATACGGTGGTATAGATATAGGCTGAGTGCATGGAGCCAAGTCAATACAGAAATCAATATCACGATCTCGCGGCATGCCTGGAAGGTCAGAAGGAAACACATCGGTGAACTCCCGGACTACTGGCATCGAATTAATGGTTGGAGACTCTGCGGTGGTATCCCGAACATAGGCTAGATAAGACAAATAACCCTTCTCGACCATATGTTGAGCCTTCAAAAAAGAGATAGCCCGACTAGACGTACTGACAGACGAACCCTTCCACTCTAATCTAGGCAACTCTGGCATTGTTAAGGTAACAATCTTGGCATGGTAATCAAGGATGGCGTGATATTGGGATAACTAGTCCATGCCCAGGATGAACTTAAAGTCGGTCATATCAAGTAATAGAAGGCCCGCTCTAGTCTTGTAACCACAAAATCTGACCACGCAAGACTGATAGATCTGATCCACAACCACAGAGTCGCCCAAAGGAGTGGACACATAAGCAGAAGTACCCAAGGACTCATGAGGAATATCGAGGAAATGAGCAAACATTGATGATACATATGAATAGGTAGACCCTGGATAAAATAATACCAAAGCATACTTACCGCAGACAGAAATAATACCTGTGATCACAACATCTGAGGCCACTGCATCTGGACTGGCCAGAAAAGCATAGAATCTAGCTGAAGCGACGGCTGACTGGCCTCCACCTAGCTGAATAATATTTGGCTGACCTTCCCCTGCCTGGCCTCCACCTCTAGGATGGCCCCTACCCGTCTGTCCCCCACTCTAGGCGGCCGGACGTCTAGTGTTGCAATCATGGGCTGATGACCTTACTATACTGCCTTGCCCCGAAGTCTGGGGCAGGTTCTCTTCATGTGACCCGGATCCCTACACTCATAACAACCTCTAGGTACCATAGACTGCTGCCCCAAAGTCTGACCCCGATGGCTTGAATACCCACTAGAAGAACCCTGAATGACTGGTGGGTGGTATGAACTCTCTAGCATGGCGCTGGAAGAACCCTGATTAGCTGGTGGGCAATAAGAACTCTCTGGTATAGTACTAAAATAGGGTCGCACCGGAGTGCCCCGAGGAGGTGGTGGTGTTGGATATGTGGGCCTGCTGGGCTGACCCCTCCCAAACTGACCTTTGCTCCTAGCCGGGGCACCTCTAAACTCTCCAGAGAAATGGGTCCTCTTTTCCTGCTGCATCTGCTCTCTACCCCTCTGGCGGTAGCCCTCAATCCTCCGAGCAATCTCCACTACTAGCTGATAACCAATACCCATCTCAACCTCCCGAGCCATACTAGCCTAAATATTTGGGTGCAATGGCGCAACGAATCTCCGAAGTCTCTCTACGTCAGTAGAAAGTATCATAAGTGCATGGCGAGAAAAATTAGAGAATCACGCCTCATAATCAGTCACTAATATATGACCCTGCTCGAGTTGCTCGACCTGACTTCACAACTCTTCCCTCTAAGAGGGCGGAATATACCTATCCAAGAAAAGTTGTGTAAACTGGTCCCAAGTCATGGGAGGAGAACCCGCTAGTCTAACAAGAAGATAAGACTGCCACCATCTTCTGGCCCTGCCCTCCGGTTGGAAAATAGTAAAATTCACCCCATGGGACTCCAATATCCTCATGTTGTGCAGTTTGTCCCTGCACCGGTCAATGAAATCCTGAGGATCCTCATACCGCTCGCATCCGAAGATAGGAGGGTGTAGCTCAGTCCATCTGTCTAATAGCTTTTGCGGATTGCCGTCAGCGGCTAGTCTAGGCTCAGGTGTAGCCGCCGCAACTAGCTGGGCTCCGCCTATGGGTAGTGTACCCTTAGTATGATATACTACAACTGCATGCCCCGGAGCCTGGGCAGTAAGGGTCTGTACTCCCCCTCCCGCCTGAGATGTGGCTGGGTCCGCTGGAAATAAACCAGCCTGAGTCATAGTATCCATGAACCGCAACATACAACCCATGACCTCCTGAAAACCCAGTGCTGACATATAATTTATCGGGGTTGGCCTTGCGGCAGGCACCTCTCCCTACTCCTCAATGATGGGATCCTCTACTGGATCCACTGGTGGTGCTACTAGGGTAGCTCTGTAACATTCTCGTCCCCTACCTCGGGCCGGTGCCCTCCCCCGGCCTTTGCCACAGCCTCTAGCAATGGGGGGAGCAGCTCTTCCCGGGTTTGGAACTTCCGCCGTATGCATTCTCACCATCTGTGAGAGAATGAGAGAAAGGAACATAGTATACCATCAACTTCATGATGGGAGATGAATAAAGAGTAGTTTCCTAACACCCTATAGCCTCTCGAAGATAAGTACGGACGTCTCCGCACCGATCCGCAAGACTCTACTAGGTCTGCCCATAACTCATGAGACCTACGTGAACCTAGTGCTGTGATACCATGTTGTCACGACCCAATTTCAATATAGGCCATGATGGCGCCCAACACCATTGTCAGGCAAGCCAACACTAATCAAACTAATGGTTTCCCGTTTAAATAAATTTACTCAGTGAAAAACATTTCCTCATTTGTTAAAAAGATTCAAAAATTTTCAAATGTGACATAATTTAATGGAAACAACAAGTACTAATCATAATCATGTAAACAAATCCAAATCATAAGTCTACTAGTGCATGTGCCAAGACCTGGTGTCACAAGTATGTGGGCAATCTAGTGGAATATACAAAAGAGTACTAGCCTACTGTCTAGAAGGAAATAGACAGAAAAATAAAGCATAAGAGAGACTCCAACTGCTGCAGAACGGCTCGGAAGGCAGCTCACCATGAAGTCTTGAGATGGGGATCAAATCTGCGCACCAGACTGGTAACCAGATGCACCTGCCTCAGACCTTGCACAATTAAGTACAGAAGTGTAGCGTGAGTACAACAACAACAACAACAACAACAACCCAGTATAATCCCACTAGTGGGGTCTGGGGAGGGTAGTGTGTACGCAGACCTTACCCCTACCTTAGGGTAGAGAGGCTGTTTCCAAATGACCCTCGGCATCCTTCCCTCCAAGAACTCCCCACCTTGCTCTTGGGGTGACTCGAACTCACAACCTCTTGGTTGGAAGTGGAGGGTGCTTACCATCAGAGCAACCCACCTTGTCCACTGTAGCGTGAGTACATAAACCATATGTACCCAGTAAGTATCTACTCTAACCTCGAAGAAATAGTGACGAGGTGTCGAATCCGACACTTACTATAGCTAATAACATGATAATATGAAATTCTAATTAAGCATGATATACAACAATAAGACTAAGAACAAGAAATATCTGAACAAGTCTTCACCATATTTAAGAGCTTAAATCACTTCCTTCATTTAAAATATATGAGCAGACAAACAATGAATTTATACCAAATATGAAAGGAGCATCCAGTTCTATTATTACACACGAATACCACCGAGGATGTTTGGCCCGATCCAACATAAATGTAAACTGTGCACTGCCGAGAGTCGAATGACGCTAACCATAGATGCATCTATGACCCCGCTCGTGAATCATAGATGCGACGCGGTCAAATATTAATTTATCAATGAACCATAAATCGTTCTTAATCCTTTTCACTATAAAGACAATTCGACTTGAAGCTTTTATATCCTTAAAAATCCTCAACTAAATTCCATCTGATACAGTTAACAAATATAATCAAATAACGATGTCCACAAGTATGGCGTAAGCCTAAAGTTACCCGGACTTAAGTAGGAATAGTAGCTACATACGGACTCTCGTCACTTCGTGCGTACGTAGCCCCTACAAATAACAACACATATTAATTAAGTTCACCTATAGGGTTAATTCCCTCTTACAAGGTTATAAAAGAGACTTACCTCATCTCGAAGCTTACTTCCCAATTCAAGAATGCGCTCAAACCTCCAAATTTGGTGCCAAATGACTCGTAACTAGCCAAACATTATATAAATCGATCAATCTATGCTCACAGGTTCATATCCCGACTATTTAAATGATTACCCAATCCAAATTGCAAGATTCCTAAAATTTACCCCCGGGTCCACGTGCTCGGATTCCGAAAATATTTGAAGAAAGTTGTTAACCATAACCTCATGAACTCAAATATATGATTTTTACTAAATTCCATAATAAATTTCGTGGTTGAATCTCATTTTTATCAAAAACCTAGATTTTTACCTAAACCCGTAATTTTCACTAATTTACATGTTATAATCTACCCATAAACTATATATTTAACTCACATTTGATAGGAATTACTTACCTCAACTAGTTTATGGAAATCCCCTCTCTAACCAACTCCAAAATCGCCCCCAAGAAGTGTAAGAAGTGAGTAAAATGCTCAAACCCCGATTTAAAACATCACTGCCTTCAGCGATTTCCGCACATGCGATTCAATTGGCGCACCTGCGATTCCGCTTCTGCAAAAAAACTCGCACATGTGCGGACCAAGTCGAGGTTTCCTTATCTCACTTCTATGCCCAGATGATCGCACCCATGGCTACGCATTAGCGACCAACGAAGCGCATCTGCGACACTTCCTGCTCCTGCGATGCCTGCCTTCGCACCTGCGCTTTCGCAAGTGCTGTCCTTCTTCCACTTCTGTGATGGCTGGGCAGCCTATACTGGGATGCTTCTGTGATCATGGGGCTCGCACCTACGGCTGGCCATGTGCAGGTGCGATTATGACAGCAGTTGGAATATCAACTTTGGCTCCCAATTTCCAACTTGGTCCGAGCCTCGTTCGATCGACACTCGGGACCCCCGGTGCCCCAGCCCGAACATACCCACAAGTCTAGAATCATAAAACGGACTCGCTCAAACTCTCGGAATGCCTGAAACAACACTAAAACTAAGAATCGTACCCCAAAACCAATTGATTCAAACTTAAGAACCTCAAGTTCTTCAATTTACTTTCAATGCGCCGAAACGTACGTAGACTACTCGGAATGATACCAAATTTTGCTTGCAAGTCTTAAATGACATTACGAAACTATTCCCGGTCTCAAAAATCCTATTTTTACCTCGATATCACCAAAACTCTCTCCAAACCAAATTTAAAAAATTCCTAAAACCTTCAAGGATCAACTTTCACTATTGGGCGCCAAAACGCCCGCGGGTCATCCAAAACCCGATCCGAATATACGTTCAAATCTGAAATTATCATACGAACCTATTGGAATCGTCAACCCGATTTTGAGGTCGTTTACTAAAAATATTGACCCAAGTCAAACTTGGCCTTTTAACCCAATCTTAAGAAATCAAGTGTTCCAATTTCAACCCGAACCCTTCCAAATCCCGAGCTAACAATCCCCGCAAGTCATAAAACAGTAAAAGCATGTACGGGAAGTCTTATTTAGGGGAACGTGATTCTAGAAAGCAAAACGACCGGTCGGGTCGTTACAAACTACCCCTTAGGATTTAAGTCTTTGGTGTTAATTGTGTCATGTGAAGTCCGTGTACGCGATGTGACGACTATGTACTTGGGCTTATTTGTTAAAGGTTGACCTTTTAGGGCTCTTAGGTCCTTATGTCCCCTTGATATGAAGTTATTTTGTTATAATTAAGTTCCCCATTTACTAGTTTCACATCTACGTGTCTTTATTGGAATTTATTTGCTTCATGTTCCACCCTTATTGCCTATTTGACTCGTGTGCGCCTTAATGGAAGTTGTTTCCTCTTCGAGTGCCATGCTATCCTTGTCCTAACTGCTTATCCTTAATTGAAATTATTGTTATCCCTTATGTAATTGTCTATTCTTATTTGAGGATATGATTATCTTTTCCGTTGCCTATCCTTAATTGAATTTGTTGTATCTCTTCGTAATTGCTCGACCCTAAACGAAGTTTAGTTATCCTTTATCGTAGCTGCCTTATCCCTGTTTAGAATCATTTGTTACATATAATTTCTCCCTTGTTGAGCCATTATTTTTGAGACTAGTATTCCCTGTTGTGTTTATTCTTTGTGAGCTCGTTCTTCTGCTTCTTTGTGATCCAAAACTCTTGAGTTGATTTACTTGTTGTATTCTTGTGCTATTATTGTTGTTGCTGTTGTTGTTGCTGTTGTACTTAGTTTGTTGAGCTGGGGGCTATTGTGATGTTGTGATCTTGGCGTGTAATATTTTTGGGAGTTTTTTGTCGAGTATTTGCACGAGGTTTCTGCCGTGATATTGTTACTATTGATATTTTCACATGCGGCGTGACAAGGCGGGCTATATATGTGGGTTTTCATATATGACGATAAAAGGTGGGAATATTATTATGCACGTGCGAAGAGACAAGGAAGTCATTTAATTTATTATTGCGCACGTGGCGAGACATAGTGGGCTCTGTCAGGGATTGATTTGTGGTGACTTGTGATGGCCTGGGGGCATTGTTATTGTTGTTATTTGTGTAGTGATGTGTCTACCCTGTGTGAGTTATATTGTGTACATTTCATAACGATCGTTTTTTATGTGTCATTGATTGTCTCCACTCTTACTTGTTGACTTGAGTTGTCATAGAACACTTTCACAAACATACACGTACTTTATCCACTATCGATTTAAGAAGATGAACACTGGTGCTACCAGTCATTTCTATATACTCCGTCTACTTGCCTTATATGTGAGAATTGTTCTATTGGCACGTGAGTTGTACGTGCAGTTATCAGTTGAAAAGAGGGCACAAGATTCCAAGGGACCAGGGTTCATGAATTGGGACCCGTGACTTGTGTGAGATTTGAGGTTTGGTACCTCGTGGAGATTATCAAATAAACCTGGTACGATAGCGGTCATTCTTATCAAGTTTCTACTTGTCTCTCTTTTAATTGTTTTTCACTGGATTTAGACTGTTTCCAGCATTACTCTACTGTATTATACTTGTGGTGTCTCGCTACTAATTGTTGCTTCTATTTCCTATTGTAAACACCGTATTATTGTTGTCATTATGCGTAGTTCTGTAGAGATATCGTACTCTGTTAGTTCTATACCTATACTTGTTCAGGTTATCTAGTCCAGTAGGTGTCTTGATTGTTCCCCGTCACTACTCCATTGAGGTTAGTCTTGATACTTACTGGGTACCGTTGTGGTGTACTCATACTATACTTCTGCAAATTGTTATGCAGATCCAGGTAATTTGGAGTCATTCGATCGCTAGCTAGCTGCACGGATCTTGCTGTGGAGACTCAAGGTAAACCTGTCGTTGCATTCACAGGCCTCAGAGTCACCTTCTGTTAAATTACTTGCATTGTTTTATCTCTATTTCAGAACAGTTGTATTTATAGGTTTATGTAGCAAACTCAGTAGAGCTTATGACTTGTACTACCGGTTTTGGGATTATAAGTTTTGTATAGAGATTTCTATTTCGTATTTGTGAGACGTAGTTAAATATGGTTATTATTTTAGCAAATGTTAGGCTTACCTAGTCCTTAAGACTAGGTGCCATCACGACATCTTATGGAGGAAAATTTGTGTAGTGACAGATATTTTAGCACGTCTCGAGCCATCGCCATATGAACAAGAAATTGTTTTGAGTTGCTATTCCACCAAGCCAGCAGTAGAAATTTCTTTGTGTGGGGATACGTTGCCCTTTGCAAGTAGAATTGTAGTTCATCAATATTCATGCTACTGGATTGTTGATGCTCACTTAGTATAGAACAAATAACATAAACTTCAACACCATCATCTTCTTCCATAGCACCGAATGCGGATACAGATGAAAAATTGAACTCGAAGGAATATTTGCATTTGCATCTATAGTAGAAGAAACATCAACTATGTTAGCATAATAATTATATAAAGCCTGCAAATTTTTGTTTAGATCATATAAGTATATAAAGTATTGATTAATAGCTAACAAGTAGCCATCTTGATATAAGGGTTTAAAATAGAATCAATTAAGTAATTACGAGAAATATGATAGAAATATTTCTAGAATTTTTCTAGCATAGATTCAACAGCAGAAATGTATCCTTCTTTCTTCTTAAAATACTATAGTAAAGGAGAAATTTCAACTATATGTACTAAATCATTTACAATAGTAGGATAATAAACTCCAGAAAATTCAAGTGTAGCAACATTAAATTTTTGTAAAATTTTTATTACATCTTCAATGGCATTCCAAGTATTATTTGTTAACAAACAGTTATGATCGATATAATATCTGTTAGCAACTTCAGTTATAGGCAATCTATATTTATTACAACATCTTAGAAATAAGTAAGTATAATTTCACCTAATAACTATTTTTTCAAGCATGAGCGTTGGTTTTAGTTTATATTGTTTACACTTATCCTTAAATGTATTTAATCTAGCACTCCTATTATTTTCTTGAATTATACCAGTAGTTCTTCTAGCTAACGTAATCTCATTTTAAAATAATTCAAGGCCACTCATAAAATTAAATTATAAATAAGACATGCACACCTAACATAAAATATTTCAACAAGTGGTGGGCTTAGGTGCATTTTTAGTAGTGAAATAGTAGCATTATTGTTAGAAGTATTATCAAAATGCATACACAAAACGTTTTCTTCAAGGTTATAAAATATATAAACTTCATGGATAGTATTACTTACAAATATGGAAGTATGACTTTGATCTTCATCGTATTTAAAAGCGACAATACATTTTTGCATTATAAAATTATCATTTTGTAATGACCCGACCGGTCGTTTTGCTTTATAGATCCCTATTCGCTAAATTAAGATTCCCCATATGTACTTTTACTATTTTATGACTTGCAGAGATAGATGGTTTGGGTTTGAAAGAGTTCGGATTGAAATCGGAACACTTGGTTCCTTAATAGTGGCCTAAGATGGTCAAGTTTGACTTGAATCAACATTTTAAGTAAATGATCTCGGAACCAAGATTTGATGGTTCTAATAGGTTTGTATGGTGATTTTGGACTTGAGCGTCTATTTGGATTGAGTTTCAGGTGATCTGGGAGTGTTTCCGCGCTTAATGTTGAAAGTTGGAGCATTGAAGGTTTTTAAGTTCTTTAAATTTGATTTGAAGTAGACTTTTTGTGTTATCGAGGCATGTTTAGGATTCTGAGCCTGTAAATAGGTCTGTATGGTGATTTTTCACTTGTACAAAAAATTTGGTGTCATTCCGAGTTGTTTAAGTAAGATTTGACGCATTCTGAGCTAGTTGAAAAGTTTGAAGTTCATAAGTTGATTTATTTTGTTTTTGGGGTGTGATTCTTAATTTAGATATTGTTTTACGTGTTCCGAGGGTTTGAACATGTCCGTACTATATTTATGGACTTGTTGGTGGAGTTGGACAGGATCCCCGGTGGCTTGGGTGTGTTTCGGACTGCCCGGAGCTAAGTCCACAAATACTGAGTTGCTAGTTCTGGTTTCCTTTTTCGCGAACGTGGAGATGCCCTCGCGTTCACAATGAAGGAAATAGGGGTTGTGGGTTTTATTCTACGCGTTCGTGATAGGAGGGTTGCGATTGCGAAGCTTTGGGGCACTGACCTCCACGTTCGCGATCCACTATTCGCATTCGCGTAGAAAGCCTGGGCCTAGGCGGGCTGGGCAGGCCAGATTCCCTTCGCGAAGGGAGGATTGCGTTCGCGATGAGAGGGCAGCTTAGTGCATCGCGTTCGCGTGAGAATTCTTGCGATCGCAAAGAAGCTTTTCAGGGGCTTGGGCAGAGACTTGTTTTAAACCGGGACTTGGACTCATTTTATCTCATTTGACTTTAGGTTAGCCGATTTTGGAGCTCTTGGAGAAGGATTGTTCCCCTAGCATTGTAAGGTAAGTAATTACTACTTAATATGTAAATTATGGAAATTATAAGATTTTGTTGAAAAACCTAGGTTTTGATAAAAATGGGATTAGAACACGAAAATGATTATGGAATTAGGTAGAAAATATATATTTTTGTTCGTGAGGTTATGGGTAATATTTATTTACAAATATTTCTAGAATCCGGGCACGTGGGCCTGAGGGTAAATTTTAGAAATCTTCCAAATTGGGTTCGGTAATTGTTCTAATAGTTAAATTATAAACTTTTGAGTATATATTGATTAGTTTGTACAATCTTTGGCTAGTTTAGGATTGCTCGGTACCGATTTGAGGCTATTAGTGTGAATTGTGGATCGGGAAGAGGACTTAGGATTGAGGTAATTCTCTTGCCTAACCTTGTAAGAGGGAATTATCACCATAAGTATTTTAAATTGTTATTTGATAATAATTATGTATGATACGTACGCACAATGTGATGAGAGTCCGTATGTAACTAAAATCATGTTTATGTCCTGGTAGAATTAGGACTTTATCATGTATTATTTTTATTATTTGTACCTAACTTGTTATTTTAATCATCTAAATTTGTAATTGATAATGGATACAGAATTGTAAAAGACTGAGCTTCATTACATTGAGTTTTGGCAGAATACTTGATTGTTAGCCAAATTTATGCCTTTTTGAGTATTATTCCTATGTGGTAGTCGTTGATCAGAGTTCTTATAGTATTATCTATTTCCTGTGGATCGGGACAAACACCTCGGCAGTATATTAGATGCATATATGGTTCGCACCGGTCGACCCTCGGCAATGTACACACTTTTCTGGATCGGACTGTATGACCTCAACATAAATCATGCGTGATATTGCTTGGAGTCCGATTATGCTTGATATTCTTTTCTTGATTTGAGACTTGAAAAATACCTCTGTGTCTCTTATGTGTTAAAGACTTGGCCTGTGACAGTTGGAGACTTTAAATTGATATTATGCTTAAGAATCATTATTTACTGCTTCTTATTTCAGTGCTATAGTTTTATTTCATGCCTATTTATGATTTCTATACTTATTTATTGACCTTTAGTAAGTGTTGATGTCGACCCCTCGTCACTAATTCTTCAAGGTTAGACTAGATACGTACTGGGTACATGTTATTTATGTATTCACGCTACACTCCACACTAATCGTGCATGAATTGAGGCATGTGTATCTAGTGTCCAGTCAGGCGAGTACCCCCGCTACCCGGAGACTTAGTGGTGAGTTTCTTCATATGCTCTGTTCTGCAGCACCCGGAGTTTCCTCCTTGTTATATTTATTTTTCTATCTATCTTACTCCAGACAGTAGTATATGGGGTTTTGTATATTCTACTAGTTTGCTCGTGCGCTTGTGACACCAGGTTTTGGAAAATTCTAGTAGACATTCATGGATTTGATTACTAAATTCACTACTTCACTCTTATGTTTATTTTATGCTTTACATTACTACAATCACCTACTATTTGTTTCTATTAAATAAATCCAATGACTTTAATAATATTAAATGAACAGTTAAATGGATAGTTCTCCGTCGGCTTGCCTAGCGGCGACGTTGGGCGCCATCACGACCTATAGAAGGAATTGGATTGTGACACATTTATTTGGTTAGATGTAACTATCAAATAATCATTTCCATTAACATCACAACCAATATCAGAAGTAAGAGAAATATCACAAGGAAGATAGCAAACACATAGTGGATATATGTCTGTTATTGTCCAAAAAGTCTAAAAATATCAGATCTATAAGTACTTCTAGGAATACCTATAAATAAAGGGTTATAAATTCTTTGAATGTAAGTAACAAGATATGGTGAAGAAGCAAACCTAAAAGATAAATAACTTAAGACAATCATTTTAGATAATTCTTCTCGATCTTTGACTAGATCATATTTACCAAATAAACCGTCGATATTTGGGTTAAGTTTTTGTTGGACGGATTGGTCATCAGTACCCCATTGGAGGTAAATAACTTAAGACAATCATTTTAGAAAATTCTTCCTGATCTTTCACTAGATCATAGGAGATTTTGTATATTCTACTAGTTTTCTCGTGCACTTGTGACATTGGGTTTTGAGAAATTCTAGTAGACATTCATGGATTTGATTACCAAATTCACTACTTCACTCTTATGTTTATTTTATGCTTTACATTACTACAGTTGCCTACTATTTGTTTCTTTATTAAATAAAATCAATGACTTTAAAAATATTAAAATGAATAATTAAATGGACAGTTCTCCGTTGGCTTGCCTAGAGGCGACGTTGGGCGCCATCACAGTCTATAGCGGGAATTGGGTCGTGACAGTTTGGTATCAGAGCACTAGGTTCACAAACGTCTCACAAGTCATGAGCGGGCCTAATAAAGTCTTGCGGATCGATGCAGAGACGTCCATACTTATCTTCGATAGGCTATAGGGTGTTAGGAAACTTCTCTTTCTTCATCTCTTATCGTGCAATTGATGTTATGCTAAGTATCTTTCTCTTAGTTTCTCAATGATGGTGAGAACGCGCACAACTGATATACCCGGCGGTGGAGAAGTTTCTCCCTATGTTGCTAGAGGCTGAGGCAGAGACCGAGGGAGGGCTTCAACTCCTGCTAGAGGATGAGAGCATCCTAGAGTTGCTCCCGTTGTGCCACCAGCAGATCCAGTAGAGGATCCTATCATTAAGGAGCAGGATGAGGTACTTACATCTAAGCCGGTACCGATAGATTGCATGTCCGCACCAGAATTTCAGGAGGTCATGGGCCGTATGCTACGGTTCATGGACTATATGACGCAAGCTGGTTTACTTCCAACAGACCCAGCCACTTCTCAGGCGGGAGGGGGAGCATAGAACCTTGTCGCTCAGGCTCCAGAGCACATTGCTACCATATATCAGACCCCAGGTGTACTACCTGTGGACAGGGCTCATCCAGTTGCAGCGGCTATACTAGGGCCCAGACCAGCCGCGATCGGTAAGCCGCATAAGCTGTTGGATTGATGGACTAGGCTACATCCTCCTGCCTTTGGCAGTGAGCGACATGAGGACCCCCAGGACTTTATTGATCATTGTAGGGACATACTTCACAACATGAGAGTATTGTAGTCCCACGAGGTGGACTTCACTACATTTCAGTTGGAGGGCAGGGCCCGTAGCTGGTGGAAGTCTTATCTTCTCAGCAATGTTGGTTATCATCCCTTGACTTGGGACTATTTCACACGTCTCTTTTTGGAGAGATATATTCCACCTTATTAGAGGGAAGAGTTACGGAGTCAGTTCGAGCGGCTCCATTAGGGTCAGATGTCTATGATCGATTATGAGGCGAGATTCTCTTAGTTGTCTCGTAATGCACTTATGATACTCCCCACCGATGCAGAGAGAGGCAGAGATTTATTGCAGGCTTGCACTATGGTATCAAGGTTACTATGGACCTAGAGATTAAGATGGGACTCCTTACGAGTAGGTTATGGAGATAGCTCGTAGGATCGAGGGTATCCGTCAGCAGGGCCGAGAGATGCGCTGAGGGATAAGCGGCCTCGATATTCTGAAGGGTTCAATGGTGCTCTTTCTTGGGGAAGAGGTCAGTTTGTGAGGGGCCAGTCCAGCAGGCCCATGTATTTAGCACCGCCACCTTCTCGGGGTGCTCCAGTACGGCCCTATTTTAGT
This sequence comes from Nicotiana otophora, assembly GCA_000715115.1. Taxonomy (NCBI): domain Eukaryota; kingdom Viridiplantae; phylum Streptophyta; class Magnoliopsida; order Solanales; family Solanaceae; genus Nicotiana; species Nicotiana otophora. Next base: position 53,583 of record AWOL01S0071374.1, on the reverse strand, counting down.
ACCATTCCAGAGAGCTCCTACCGTCCACCGGCTATTCAAGGTTCTTCCAGTGGGTGTTCAGGTCCCCAGGTTCAGTCATCTTCTGTATCGAGAGGTTGCTATGAGTGCGGAGAGATTGGTCATGTGAGAAGATTTTTCCCCAGGCTTCGGGACAAGGTAGTACAGCAGGTCCATCAGCCCATGATCATCGCACCAGCTGTCGCACCAGCCGTCTGGCCGACTAGAGGCGGAGGGAAGGTGGGTAGGGGTCTCCCTAGAGGTGGAGGCCAGTTAGGTGGTGCTCAATCTAGGTTCTATGTTTTTCCAGCCAGACTAAATGCAATAACCTCAAGCTCCGTGATCACAAGTATTATTTCTGTCTACGGTATGGATGCTTCGGTACTATTTGATCCAGGGTCTACATATTCATGTTTCATCTCTGTTTGCTTATTATCTAGGTGTCTCTCGTGAGTCCTTGGGTACTCCTGTATATGTTTCCACGCCAGTGGGCAATTTTGTTATTATAGATCGGGTCTACCGGTCATGTATTGTGACTTTCTGTGGATATGAGACTAGAATGGATCTTTTGTTTCTCGACATGACCAACTTTGAGGTCATCCTGGGCATGGAATGTTTGTCTTCGTACCATGCCGTTCTTGATTTCCATGCCTAGACTGTTACCTTGAAAATGCTAGAGTTGCCTAGATTAGAGTAAAGGGTACATCTATCAGTACATTTAGCCGGGTTTATCTATTTCTTGAAGGCTCGACATATGGTCGAGAAGGGTTGTTTGGCCTATCTGGCTTATGTTCGGGATACGACTGCAGAGACTCCCATGATTGATTTAGTGCCCGTTGTGCGGGAGTTCTCCAATATGTCCCCTTCTAATTTACCAAACATGCCACCAGATCGCGATATCTATTTCAGTATTGATTTGGCGCCAGGTACCCAACTTATCTCTATTCCACCGCACCGCATGGCTCGGAAAGAATTAAAGGAGTTGAAGGAACAACTTGACGAGTTGCTAGCGAAAGGGTTCGTTAGGCCGAGTGTGTCGCCTTAGGGTGCACCAGTATTATAAAGGTTTCAAGTGCAATATTTTTGTTTTTGAAATGCACATCGTAAATTTCTTAAATGAAATACAATATCAAAGTATCAAGATAATGCGATACAACCTTTCTGGAATAATCAACACGTTAAAACAACTTCCTAATGAAATCGTACTTTTGTTCAACATCAGTGTGGCTCATATTGTACATGAATTTCAAACTAGCAAGTGTAAAAGAAAAACTGGTCTTCTCCTTTGTACATATTTACGAGACCAAGTGTAAATTTAGCATATTACAAGGCTTGAGTTATTAACATACCCTAAAACAACTAAACATGTCACCAAAATCAAGTTACAAGCTTATTGTCTTGAGATTCAACAAGCTTCCAAAGTTACATACATAAGTGTGACATATAGATCATGTACAAGTCCTAAAACTATACAAAACCTAGGTGCATAGGCAAATGTGATCTCCACAAAATCTCCCGAAAAGTCTACTCCAAAAGGCCTTCTTCAAATCTCTTCTCGCACATTACCTACGATAGAAAATAACTATCCCTAAACATAAAGTTTAGTGGTGTATACACACTAGGCTTAGAGCCATTAAATTCTCCAATTCCCCTTTTCAGCCATAGGTATCTCAAATGAAACATAAATTTAAATCAAGTAAACAAACATATCAAAAGTATCGAATATCAAACCTTGAAGTGTTTCCAAATATCAAAAATAATGTTCAAGATTGAAGTGTCAAGAAAGCGTATACTATCAATCCAAGAGAGTTTGCCAAATATCCATTTTTCGCCCAATATGTACGTCATGCCATTATACTAAGCATAATCAGATATCAAAATGGACCAAAGCCCCAAATCAAGTAGGGTCAAAACCCAATAGTCAAGAGAATCAAGAACTATATTAAAAATGGCTTCCTAGTTCGTACTTAACACAGACAAGTTCCATAATTTAAGACGAACTACAAATCCAAAGTCAAGATGGAAAAAGATCCATATCAAGAGGAATGACAATATGAGTGAAAAAGTCACTGCCACAAGAAGGACAAAGTCCTAACAAGAATGCAAAATGATCAAGCAATCCGCACAAGTGGGAGAGTTAGCGAATATCTTGCAATACATGATTAACATGAATATAAAGATATTAATTGAAGACAAGGGAAATAAAAGCTCAAGTTATTTCAAAATATTCCAGCAAGTAAAAAGAGTACAACTTCAAGTTTATATACAAACCTTGGTGTTTTATCACAAAACAGCTCAACCACAACTTGAGGATGTTTGAATCGTCTACGCTATAGACCAACCAAATCCGTCCACTTCCTCAAACACTTCCCCTTATATTTACAAGGGTATGTATACCTTTAATACATAATCAAATATCTATATAATTTCAGTGATTTCAACATGTCAAACTAAACATGATATTTGTGAAAATCACCCTAAATGTTTGAAACAGAAATTCTGGACAGTACCACTATCTTATGTTGTGACTTAGTTTTGAAGATGTAAAAGGATAAATTAGACTATGTAGTCTCATTAAAGTAGTAGATATATGTCTTAGGATTTCAGTATATCTTGAATCATGCCCATATCGGTTTCGTATAATAAGTTATGCTCAAAATACTAATAGTAGGACATGGAGGCTTCGTAAAGCTGAAAATCTGGGCAGCACCTGCCCTGTATTGTATCACCCTTTTTCGGGTAAGTACAAGTAAAACTAGGTTTTGAATCCTGAACAAAAGTTATAGAGCGAGGAAATAGATTTCCAAAAACGTTTGTCTCACTTAAAAAGGAGTTGTCTACAAAGAGATATGCTAAAACTACTAATAGCGTTCCAGTTCAAAAACGGGTTTGGTAAACTTACCTCAAAGGTGTTAAGTAACTTGTGGCTCAACCAAGATAAGTCTTGTTGGTGACTTGATGGGAGAATTTTATTAGAGAAGATTAGTTTTTGAGGTTTTCTTTTTCCAGAGAAAACGAAATTAGAGGAGGTTTAAGGATATCTCCCAAGGATGATTGTATATATCATATTGGATAAGGATGAACAAAAGGTGGCTGCCCAAACTTTTTCTTCTTTGGATAAATACAAAAGGGTGGAATCCCAAAATCTTAAATATCTAATGTGTTAATGTGTTTTATAACATTCATCAAAATTATATTAAGTGTAACACATAGCAACAACATGGAACTTCTTTGTTAATAGTAACACAATCTAAAGTAAGCAATTTTCATATATCGTCAAATTCACGTTTAGGAAGTGCGAAGTAAAATCTATCCTCAATTGAGAATGTAAATATTAGTTAAAACTTTGGGGGTGTTACAACTCTCTCCCCCTTAAATAAATTGTATCCAAAAATTTACCTTATACTAGTCCCAAAACAAATGTGGATATCGAACTCGCACATCCTCTTCTCGCTCCCAAGTAGCTTCCTTGCAAGAATGATTTATCCAAAGGACTTTCACTAAGGGGATTATCTTATTTCTAAGCTCTTTTAACTCATGTGCTAAGATTTGGATAGGTTCTTCTTCATAGGTAAAATCAAGATTGAGCTCAATAGATCCAACAAGAAGAAATGAGATGGATCTGAGCGGTATCTTCTAAGCATAGAAGCATGGAAGCGTTATGGATCTTGTCTAACTCTGGTGGAAGAGCTAGTTTATAAGCAACAGTGATAACTCTTTCAAGCACTTCATAAGGTCCAATAAATTGAGGACTAAGTTTACCTTTTTGGCCAAATCTCATATTCTTCTTCCATGGAGAAACCTTTAAGAATAGCTTATTGCTCGCTTGATACTCAATTTCACGTCTTTTAAGATCAGCAAAAGACTTTTGTCCATCTGATTCAATTTATAAACGATCCTTGATGATTTTTACCTTATCTTCAGTTTGTTGCACAATCAGAGGACCCACCAATTTTCTTTCACTCACTTCATTCTAACTGTAACACCTTGAACAATTTCAAAGTATTTAAGTGTAAGGCCTGGTAAAATTTGCAAAGAAAATAATATTTCATGGTGCCGGACTAGGCTTACGTGTTTGAGGATTACAGAAATTCTTCGCGGCGAGCTTGCGAGCCGTGGCTCAGACGTTTTGGGTTGAACAATGCACGTAATGAAAAGAAAATTTTTTGGCGGAAAAGTTCATTTCTACGGTCCATTATGCGACCGTAGAACCACTTTGGGGACCGCATAATGGCCGCAGAGTGAGGCAGTTAATTGGGTCAGTTGGAAGAAACTATGTTATGTGGTGCATTATGCGACTGCATAACAGTTATGCAGACCGTATACACAAACAGTTCTTTCGGCTATTTTGTAACCAACAATGCGACCGATATGCGGTACGCATATCAGTTATGCGATCGCATACCTTGTTCCGGAGCTCCATTTTTGGGTTTTTAAAACCCGACCCTATTTCGTTAAATACACTCTTTGGGTCATTTTTGAACTATTATCTGACATGTTAGAGTGAGAGAGGGTTCCCTAGAGTGAGAAGATGTTCTCCAATATTTGTCCTTCAATTCTTGCCCAAATTTGAAAGATTAAGAAAGGAAACTCACTAGGTCTTCATCCTAGAGGTAAGATTTTACACCCTAACCCTCAATTTCAAATTTTGTGTAGAAATTGATAATAAGCAAGATAATTCTGGGCAAGAGGTTTGGTTATCTTATATGCATGTGTTATAAAAGGATATAGGAAGATTGTTGAGCTAAAAATGGTAAAGATTGGGTTGTGGGATGATGGAATCCTCCATAAAAAAAAGGGCCTTAAAACCTTAATGCACACCTAGTGTTTGATAAAATGCTCAAATGAGCTAGAACCATAATCATCTTTCTAATTATGGTTCAATTTGTTATATTTCTAAAATAGATTGAAGTTGCTATGAATTTCGGAACGTTTTAGAGTTTAAGGAAGCTCAATTAAGGTATGTTGGCTAAACTCTTCTTTAAGAGTTGGAATTGTTATTATCCTTGTAAGTTCCGACATGTTGATTATAAATCGAGTATTCCAATAAGTTTTGTGATGAAGATATATGTTCAATCAATGTTTCAAATGCTCTTATCATATTACATTATAAATTGAAGGTGTTTCTTAAACTATGGATTACATATCCACATGTTATAATTTCTAGTCGTGATTTATGTGAAAGGTATTATGCCAAGTTGTGTAGAGATTATGATTGTGATACACCTCCACCAGCATACATTGGGGTGAGGCGGCATGATCGCTTTGTGTAGGGATTATGATATTGTGGGACTGCACCTCCACCCGCTTACATTGGGGTGAGGCGGTACGACCGCTTTATGTATGGATTTGGTATTGTTGTGGCACCACCACCCGCATACATTGGGGTGAGGCGGTATAGTCGCTTTGTGTTGGTATTGGTAGCGTTGATGCATTTCCACCCGCATACATTGGGGTGAGGCGGCATAGACACTTTGTATAGGTTCTTGGTACTGTGGTTATACATCCACCCGCATACATTGAGGTGAGGCGGCAGGGCCGCTTGATTAGAGTTGTGGTATCATACGTACACCTCCACCTGCATACATCGGGTAAGGCAGCGGGGCCGCTTTGTGTGAAGATGGTTATAGAGGATCTCATATTAAATCCTATAAATGTAATTAATAGCTTTTAATAAACTTTTTATGGTTGAGACGGTTATCTATATTATTCTATTGCCGCACTAGTTCATCATAATTATCTTGTATTTCTAAATTCTTAAATTGGTGTTTAGTTTTTATACTAGTACTATTCGACGGTACTAATGTCCCTTTTGCCGAGGGCGCTGCATCTTTCAATGGATGCAGGTGGTTCCACAGCAGGAGATATTGATCAGTGATAGCAGTACACCTTCTTCCCAGCTGACTTGGTGAGCCCCACTTTATCCCGGGTTCATGAATCTTTTGTACTTTGTGTATTCTGTTTGAGGTATAGCCGGGGCCTTATTGTCGGTATTATTATTGTACTCTTCTGTATCTATAGAGGCACCGTAGACATAGTGTGGGTTATGTATTGGTGCTGGGAAAGACAAACTATGCTATGTTATGGCTATATTACTTGTCCATTTGACACTTTATAAATGGTGAGACTTATGGTAAGAAATTGGTAATTGCAGACATGACCACTTTATTGTTTAATTAAGAAAAATATATATTCTCTTTATTCATGAATGAGTTTGGGTAGAAGGAATCTAACATGCTTGCTCGGTCGGGTTCACTCGGTTGAGCGCCGGTCGCGCTCCTCGATTTTGGGGCGTGACAAACTTGGTATTAGAGCCTAAGGTTTTAAAGTGTCCTAGGATGTCTCAGAGCCGTGTCTAGTACAGTCCTTATTATCGGTGTGTTGTCGACCACATCTATAATTAGGATGCTACATGGGCATTTAGGAATAATACCCTTCTTTCATGTTCTTAGTCGTGCGATAAAGCTGGTTGTAAGATTGTTCTTCCTTTAACTCCTTTCTTGCTCTAATTTTCAGTACATGGCACCTAAGAAGAAGGCAAGAACTGGCCAAAGAGCCAATGTCACCCCAGGAGTGACAGTTGACCCTATAATTGATGATGCGGGTGAGCACCCACGGACTGAGAATATTCCTCCAGTTACTACACTGCCTGACTCTACTACAACTGATCAGACCGCACCTATCCCTACACCTACAGAAGGTGCAACAGTTCCTCCAACTGATATCCACCTCTAGCTCGAGCTTCCGATTCTGGTGTGTCTGATATTGATATTAGGGGAGCCATAAAAATATTGACACAGTTAGTGGCTTCTCAGGCCTAGAGATCGAGTGTTGGAAATCCTGAAGCAGGGTAATATGAATGTGTGGGAGTACCATATGGAGTTTGCACGCCTATCCAAGTATGCTATTCATATGTTGCCCACTATGGAGGCTAGAGTACGCTGGTTTGTACAGGGCCTTAGCCCCTTGGTTATCAATGAGGCCTCTACAGTTGCCTTGAATTCTGATATGAACTATGGTAAGATGGTGGCATTTGCTCAAGCCACAGAGACCCGCAAATTGTAGAATAAAATGGAGCGTCAGAGTAGTAGCAAGGCCCGGTCCGCGGGCAACTTTGGTAATTCTTCTGGTGGTGGTGGTGGTAGGTCAACATTTAGGGGAGCGTCATCAGGACCATCCCAATCATTCGCCCAGTCTTCGATGGGTGCACAGTCATCTGGACCCACTCAGGACAACAGGGGACCCCACCAGCAGGGTCGGCCCGACAGAAGATTTCAGCAGTAGAGGCTTCCATGCCCTAAGTATGGGAGGATGCACTTTGGGTCCTATTTCATGGACCTACTAGTATGCTATGGGTGTGGTTTGCGGGGTCACATTCAGAGAGATTGCTGCTCGTCCCGCCGAAATATGGGCAGAGGAGCGGCACAAACAGCTAATTCTGCAGCTACTACATCCACAACACCTCCAGCTCGAGGCACCCCAACACCCGCAGGGCGTGTTGCAGCTAGAGGTGGTGCACAAAATTCGGGAGGACCCAACAGATTTTATGCTATTCGGAGACGTCGGGAATCAAAGGCTTCTCCAGATATTGTCAGAGGTATATTTACTGTCCAATCTCATGATGTATATGCTCTTATTGATCCCGGTTCCTCTTTGTCATATGTCACACCTTATGTTGCTATGGAATTTGGGATAGAACCAGAGCAATTTTATGAGCCGTTCCCTGTATCTACTCCGGTTGTTGAGTCTATTTTGGCCGTGCGGGTTTATAGGGATTGTGTTGTCACATTGCATGATCGAGACACCGTGGCCAATCTTATTGAATTGAGAATGGTCGATTTTGGTGTGATAATGGGGATGAATTGGTTTTAATCATGTTTTTTCAAGCTTGATTGCCGAACCAGAACTGTTAGGTTCGAATTTCCAAATGAGCCAGCTATTGAGTGGAAGGGTGATAATGTAGTGCTAAAGGGTAGGTTTATTTCCTACCTTAAGGCCACAAAGATGATAAACAAGGGATGTATTTACCATTTGGTCCGGGTTACGGACACCGATACTGAGGCATCTACACTTGAGTCTGTGTCTGTTGTGAATGAATTTCCAGTAGTCTTTCCGGATGAACTCCCTGAGATCCCACCAGACAGGGAGATTGATTTTGGGATTGATGTGATGCCAGACACACATCCTATATCTATTCCACCCTACAGAATGGCACCGGCAGAATTAAAGGAGCTAAAGGAACAATTGAAGGATTTGTTAGAAAAGGGTTTCATCTGACCTAGTGTGTCGCCTTGGGGCGCACCTGTTCTCTTTGTAAGAAAGAAAGATGGGTCACTACGTATGTGTATTGACTATCGGCAACTTAATAAGGTAACAATCAAAAATAAGTACCCACTGCCAAGGATAGATGACTTGTTTGACCAATTGCAAGGTGCTAGGTACTTCTCCAAAATTGATTTACGATT
>AWOL01S0071374.1:0-41653 GCA_000715115.1 Nicotiana otophora | reverse complement strand
CTAATTCCAAAGGAAACTCTGGCTAAAGTTTTGGAAATTTAGGGAGTTAGTTAAATTTGGGGTTGCTGGTGTGTGGTATGAAAGACTGAGTTGCATAAGATGCTAATAACAGAATTTGACCCTCATTCGAGGACGACTGATCCTAAGCAGGGGAGAATGTAACACCCCAAAAAATTTCAAAGTACTTAAGTGTAAGGCCTGATAAAATTTGCAAAGAAAATAATATTTCATGGTGCCGGACTAGGCTTACGTGTTTGAGGATTGTAGAAATTCTTCGCAGCGAGCTTGCGAGCCGTGGCTCAGACTTGTTGGGTTGAACAATGCACGGAATGAAAAGGAAATTTTTTGGCGGAAAAGTTCATTTCTGCGGTCCATTATGCGACTGCAGAACCACTTTGCGGACCGCATAATGGCCGCAGAGTGAGGCAGTTAATTGGGTCGATTGGAAGCAACTATGCGGTCGACTATGCAACCGCATAACTATTATGCCGTGCATTATGCGACCGCATAACAGTTATGTGGACCACATAGTGACCGCATACACAGACAACTCTTTTGGATAATTTGTAACCAACTATGCGACCGGTATGTGGTCCGCATATCGGTTATGCGATCGCATACCTTGTTCCGAAGCTCCATTTTTGGGTTTTTAAAACCCGACCCTATTTCGTTAAATACACTCTTTGGGTCATTTTTGAGCTATTATCGGACACTTTAGAGTGAGAGAGGGTACCCTAGAGTGAGAAGATGTTCTCCAATATTTGTCCTTCAATTCTTGCCCAAGTTTGGAAGATTAAGAAGGGAAACTTACTAGGTCTTCATCCTAGAGGTAAGATTCTACACCCTAACCCTCAATTTCGAATTTTGTGTAGAAATGGATAATAAGCAAGATAATTTCTAGGCAAGAGGTTTGGTTATCTTATATGCATGTGTTATTAAAGGATATAGGAAGATTGTTGAGCTAAAAATGGTAAAGATTGGGTTGTGGGATGATGGAATCCTCCATAAAAAAGGGCCTTGAAACCTTAATGCATGCCTAGTGTTTGATAAAATGCTCAAATGAGCTAGAACCATAATCATCTTCCTAATTGTTGTTCAATTTGTTGTATTTCTAAAATAGATTGAAGTTGCTAAGAATTCCGGAGTTTAAGGAAGCTCAATTAGGGTATGTTGGCTAAACTCTTCTTTAAGAGTTGGAATTCTCATTATCCTTGTAAGTTCCGACATGTTTATTATAAATCGAGTATTCTGATAAGTTTTGTGATGAAGATATATGTTCAATCCGTGTTTCAAATGCTCTTATCATATTGCATTATAAATTCAGGATGTGTCCTAAACTATGGATTACGTATCCACATGTTATAATTTCTAGTCGTGATTTATGTGTAAGGTGTTCTGCCAAGTTGTGTAGAGATTGTGATTGTGATACACCTTCATCCGCATACATTGGGGTGAGACGGCATGACCGCTTTGTGTAGGGATTATGGTATTGTGGGGCTGCACCTCCACCCGCTTACATTGGGGTGAGGCGGTATGACCGCTTTGTGCATGGATTTGGTATTGTTGCGGTACCACCACCCGCATACATTGGGGTGAGGCTGTATATCCGCTTTGTGTTAGTATTGGTATCGTTGATGCATTTCCACCCACATACATTGGGGTGAGGTGGCATAGCTACTTTGTGTAGGTTCTTGGTATTGTGGTTATACATCCACACGCATACATTGAGGTAAGGCGGCAGGGCCGCTTGATTAGAGTTGTGGTATTATACGTACACCTCCACCTGCATACATCGGGTGAGGCGGCAGGGCCGCTTGATTAGAGTTGTGGTATTATACGTACACCTCCACCTGCATACATCGGGTGAGGCGGCAGGGCCGCTTGATTAGAGTTGTGGTATTATACGTACACCTCCACCTGCATACATCGGGTGAGGAGGCGGGGCCGCTTTGTGTGAAGATGGTTATAGAGGATATCATCTTAAATCCTATAAATGTTATTGATAGCTTTTAATAAGCTTTCTATGGTTGAGACGGTTATCTATATTATTCTATTGCCGCACTAGTTCATCATAATTATCTTGTATTTCTAAATTCTTAAATTGGTGTTTAGTTTTTATACTAGTACTATTCGACGGTACTAACGTCCCTTTTGCCGGGGGTGCTGCATCTTTCAATGGATGCAGGTGGTTCTACAACAGGAGATATTGATCAGTGAGAGCAGTACACCTTCTTCCCAACTGACTTGGTGAGCCCCACTTCATCCCGGGGTCATGAATCTTTTGTACTTTGTGTATTCTGTTTGAGATATAGCCGGGGCCTTGTTGCCGGCGTATCATTTTAGTCTTCTTTATCTATAGAGGCTCCGTAGACATAGTGTGGGTTATGTATTGGTGCTGGGAAAGACAAACTATGCTATGTTGTGGCTGTATTACTTGTCCATTTGAGACTTTAAAAATGGTGAGACTTATGGTAAGAAATTGGTAATTGCAGACATGACCACTTTATTGTTTAATTAAGGAAAACATATATTCTCTTTATTCATGATTGAGTTTGGGTAGAAGGAATCTAACAGGCTTGCTCGGTCGGGTTCACTCGATTGAGCGCCGGTCGTGCTCCTCGGTTTTGGGGTGTGACACTAACAAAGAGGAGTTTTACATTTTCTCCCATATAAATGTCACCGACCTCATTTCAAAAAAGAGGAGTTTTATATTTTCCCATATAATTAAATTTCACGACACCAATTTCTCACCTTTGGACGTTGTGATGGCACCTAGTATATAAGACTATGTAAGCCTAACACATGATAATTATTAATTTAATTTAACTACCTTAACTGCAATACATTAAATAATATATGTAACAACATAGCTGAACCAACATCAGTTACATAACCTCAAAGCCAGTAGTACAAGTCATAAGCTTTTCTAAGAGCAACTAGAAATAACAAGTACATCACTGTCCCAGAATAATAGTAGACAGTGGAAATGAAATACAACAGAAGGGGACTTCGGGGCCTGCGAACGTCGAGCATGTATACCTTGAAGTGGCCAGCCGCGTAGACATAAGTCTCAAAACCAACTCGATCAGAAGTATCTAGATATGCACAAAAATATGTAGAAGCGTAGCATGAGTACACCACAGCGGTACCCAGTAAGTATCAAGCCTAACCTCGGTAGAGTAGTGAAGAGGCCAGGTCAAGACACCTACTAGATATGTAAACCCGTACAGGATATAACATAAAGCTAACAATGGAGAGAACATCAATGTAAGACCAACAACAGAAGGATCACAAATTTACAAACAATAGTGAAAATAATAGAAGCACAAATGGCAACAGGAATGACAAGGTAATAAAGCAATAACATAGTTAAAATACAGATGAAATACGAATGAGCCCAAGTAAGGAAAACCGATGACAACGTAATTAATCAAATCGTGCCTAACGTACGAGTTACAACAAGAATCACCTGAGGTACCACTCCTCGTAATCCAACATCATAAGTCACAACTTCCAAATCTTACACGTATGTCACCTCGTGCCCACATTTTCCAAAACACTTTCGCACGGCAAAGTCCACGTGCTTCCATGTACATTGTATCTGTGTCAAATGCTAAATAAAATGTCGAGAGATTTATTTATGTACAATAAGGCATAATAACAACCTTGAATAAAGCAGGGAATCAAATGAGAAAATGAGTTTATTTTAGAAATCATTTGGATAAAGAAATAACGTTTCCATATAAAATAAAGCATCAGATAAGTTATTGAGTTAAGTATAGAAATTGTTAAATTAAAACATAATAGCAATTTTTAAGTAAAGTAAAAATATTAGATAGGGTAAGGAGTTTAAGTTGAGAAATCAATTAAAGTAAAATATGACAACTATTAAGAATAGTAAAGTACCGAATTAAACGACGAGTTTTAACTTAAGAGTCACATAAGATAAGCATGTTCGTAATTCTTTTATTTAAAACCGTTATGTTACCAACAACTTAACAAGGTATGAGATAATGACTCCGCACGGTAAATTCATCTTGAAAATCAATTCATCAACTAAACACAGAAGCACAAATTGACACATTGAGGTAATAATATAGTTCACGTAGGGTGCATGACTCACATAAGACACAACAACAGCAAGTACAACACACATAATCTGTTGCTGCACGAAATCCGATCTCACCGTATCATCATTTATCAATATCATAATCCCCGCTTATTCTACCACAGTGTCATTAACCAATACCAAGTATTACATATACAATCTATTGCGGTGCGTAACCCGATCCCACCGTTTTATCATTTATCAATGTCATAATCCTCCCTTATTCCACCATATCATCATTTATCAATTTCAATTATTACATACACAAACCATTGCGGCGCGCAACCCAATCCCACCATATCATCATTAATCTATGTCATAATCCTCTCTTATTCCACCATATTATCATTATCAATACCGTTGCGACACATAAACAAAGAAGTTACACAAGAAATATGAATTAAGCAACCAAACTACAACTAACTACGGCACATAAACAAATCAACGCAATAATGAAGCTACACAAAGAAGTCACAACGGATGAGGAGGTTACACGATAACTCACAAAGTGAAATAGCAAGTAGTGACGGTTCATGAATAAATGTACAATTACAAAGAATCAATTAACAATTAAGGCACTAAATGGATAAGGCATGAATTCAACAAGTAATTGCCATCAACAATTTATGAAGATAACGAGTAAACTTGACAATAAAAGATAAAACATGTACTAACAACTTCATGTAAGGCACATAAGAGCAAATTCAATAACGAAAGATATAACATGTTGTACAATTAAATGCATGAAAGAAGTCTAAGAGTCTACAATGGTCAAATACCACACATAATCCCATGTACACACTCGTCACCTCGTGTACACAGCTTCCACATAACACAACAATAACACAAACGACTAAAATCCTAAGGGGTAGTTAACCGCACATAAAGTTAGGCAAGATACTTACCTTAAAGAAGCTAAACTCATACTCTAAAATGACCTTCTCGTGTGAAATAACCTCCGAACGGCTCAAATCTAGCCAAAATAACTTCATATCATAAATAAAAACCATAGGAAACAATTACGGATAATAAAGCTTCTATCTTTAAAGAAAACTAAAAAGTTAACCCAGAAGTCAATCCCATGCCTGCACCTCGGAACCCAACAAAAATTCATAAAATCCCAACACCCATTCCGATACGTGTCCAACCATACCAAAATTATCCAATTCCGACATGAATTCAGCCTTCAAATCCTCATTTTACATTTTAAAAAATATTCTCATTTTTCTCCCATTGAAATCACTAATGTAATGTTAAAAACAAAGATGGAATCATGAAATATAATCAAATCCGGATAAAGAACACTTACCCCAATCCAACATGTGAAAATCCCCTCCACAATTGCCCAAATCCGAGCTCTCTAACTCAAAAAGTGATAAAATATCAAAATCCCTCGAAATAGAATTCTTATATTCTGCCGAGGCATTTGCAAATCGCGATCGTGGAAATACGCATGCGATCACGAAGAAGAAATAATACTACCCCACAAAACACTACGCGATCGCGAAACCAGGGGCGCGAATGTGATTCACCTAAACCTCAAGCCTTTGCGATCGCCAAAGGGACCACACAAACAAGATGAATAAAAGCTTGGTCTTCCCAGCATGGTCGCCCACTACGCGACCGCGGACACACTGTCGCGAACGCGTTGAGTCAACAACCACTGATCCGCTATCACAGAACTAACCATGCGAACGTGAAGAAGGAATTGTGGCAAGTCACCAAATACACTACGCAATCGCGGCTAACACTTCGTGATTGCGAAGAAGGTTTTCAGACACCAGCTATCAACAACTCCAAAACAAGGAGAATTGACCCGTAGCCCATCCGAAACACACCTGAGTCCCCCGGGACCCCGTCAAAACATACCAACAAGTTCCATAACATAACGCGGACCTCTTCGAGGCCTCAAATCACATCAAACAACATCAAAATTATAATTCGCACCTCAAATTGGACTTAATGAACTTTCAATTTCTACAACTCGCACCGAATCATATCAAATCAACCCAGAATAATCTCAAATTTTGCATTGAATTCCCAAATGACATAATGGAGCTATTTCAACTCTCGGTCTCACAATCCGAGCCCGATATCTACAGAGTCAACTCCTGCTAAAACCTCTGAATCTTCCAAACCTTCAACTTTCCATTTTTTGCCAACATACATCAAATTAACCTACAGACCTCCAAATCCAAATTACCAAAATTACCATACAAATCTATTGGAATCATCAAGATACCATTCCAGAGTTATCTACACAAAAGTCAAACTCCGGTCAACTCTAACCGCTTGAGCTTCTAAAACAAAAATCATCTTTCCAAATCAATCCCGAATCATCCGAAATATCGAACTCGACCACGCACACAAGTCATAATACATAATACAAAGCTATTCGAGACCTTAAGCCACCGAACGGGACGTAAATTCTCAAAACGACCGGTCGAGTCGTTACGTTCTCCCTCTCATAAACAAACATTCGTCCTCGAACGTAGCATGAACTGTTTTGAAGTCATCAAATTATTGCATGAGCTCACATACATATACTCGCGGGGTGATACCACGTCACCCCAATCCATATAGGCCCGACAATACCATCTCAACTGAAAATTAACCCTTCCACTCACAATAGTACGCCTTAGAACCAAAATTTTCAGTATTTGAATCTTCCCAAAGACCCGATTCCCGCATAAACACACTCTATCCACCTCATCCAACTGTCACACTCATGCATACGCCCACAAGGTATGACCACCCGACGTAACACATCACACATATTTCCATAAAAATATCTCAAACCAATGTAGATACCCATAATTAAATCCAACACCCACAATTAACCACATACCGGCTAGAACCCTATTCCAAACCCTCGCAACGCTGATAACGATGTAAGAATTATGAAGATCCCATAACCATTTACTCAAATCAACAAGTCACATCTCATGCCACTTGGGCACACACCTCTCAAGCTAAAGCCCAATAAGCACAATGCGAATATGACTGAATATGCAAATGAAACACATGAGAGAACTACCAAACAAGCCCGACAGGCACAACTCCGTATCAGTATCATACTACAAATCAATTCTACAAGGGAGAATCAAAACATATGAACTAGTCACAAGGATCTCATCCTAATACAACTCCACCATGGCACGCATCCCGGTTCAAACATATCAAACCGCATGAAAACACGAGGGTCCCATCCTCAACTCTGAATGACAAGTAGAATTCATATCATAATAATCGAAACCTTCCACTAACTTAATTATGCAAAATAAAATCACAATACGTAACACACTTCCCATACCAAAAGAGCACCTAAATCACAAATCGTAACCAAACCACCCAGAAATCACATCAAAACCTACCGTAATGGGTATATGAAGTTCATCCTAGTCTCATAACTCTCAATAGTGAACAAACCAAGACGATAAACATGGGCTATCACTATAGAATCTCCTAATAGGGGTAAACACATAAGCAAAGTACAAGGATCACGAAGCTTACCCATATATGGAGCAAGATAGGAGGACTCATCCCGATAAGCAGAACCAAATCAAAATAAGAATGATGCTCCTCTATAACAAATGGAAACCATACCTGTAATGAAACTATCTGGTAAAGCAGCCTTAGCCATACCATGGAAAACATATCAATGGGTCGGGCCTCCCCCTTTAGGGCACCCTCTACCCGCCTGTCCTCCACCCCTAGCTGGCTGCACATATGAGGTAGTAACTGGAATGGGGCCCATAGCCTGAGTGCTCTGATAGAATCTGCCTCTCTCGAGTCTGGACAATCTCTCATGATGTACCTGGTATCGCCACACTCCTAACAACCCCTCTGCGGGTGTGGTTGCTCATGTAGAGTTGTGCCAGATAACTAGAATAACCACTGTAGGAACCCCATGTCGGCGGTACACTAAAAGATGACTGCCCCACATGAGTACCCTAACTAACTGGAGCACCATGAGTAGTCTGAAGTGCGGTCTAGGCTGGCCGACTACCGGAGCCTCCACCATGATGGTCAATAGCTGAAGAGTAGAATCCACTGAATCCTCCAGAACCTCGAGACCTCTTGGCCTCATTCTTTTCCCTCTCCTCACCCCGAATATGCTCTAATCTCATAGCAATCTCCACAATCTGCTGAAATGGAGTATCAATCTCCAACTCCCAAGCCATGCTGAATCTAAAGCCATAATTGAGCCCCTCGATAAATCCGCGGACTCGCTCTCTGATTGTAGGAGCCAAAGTAGGTGCATAATGGGATAACTCACTGGACCTGATGGCGTACTCTGACATCATCATGGTACCCTAACGCAACTGCTTGAACTTTGTGTGCCACGCATCTCAGAGGGTCTAGGGAACAAACTCCCTAAAAAAACTGAAAATGAGCACAAGTGGGTAGTGCTGCATCGGCTGGTCTACCCTCCGCATAAACTAGCCACCACTGATATGCTGCCCCTGACGGCTGAAATATAGTAAAAGAAACTCCGCTCACCTCCACAATGCCCACGGTGTATAGAATACGATGAAACTTCTTTAAAAAGCCCTGTTGTTACACAACGATCCCAAGACCAAAGCTCAATGCAGAAGATCCTAGTACGAACCACGTAGCCCAGAAGCTCATAAATCACTATTTTTCCTCTGAAGCACCCCATAATGCCGCAACCGAAATACCCACTCTTAAGAGACCTTCTATGAGTATGAAGTTGTTTCTCTAACCTCTCTGATACTGAAGTGTAGAATTATTAATGGCGTAGAAATTATCCCATTCAAATTTCAGATCTTAATCATATACAGATTCTGGGGAACCCTTCAATACCACATATACATTGTAGGCCAGAACTGATATAACACATGACCATGCAATCTGATTGTTTATCGTGGACTCCCCAACTTGGCGCGAAGCAATAGGACATAACATTCGATGATCTACAATACCAACCTTCATAGCTCGCACAACACCAAATCATAAGATACCTCAAACCATATACTAAGCGCATGTCTATCCTCATGACAGTCAAACTCACTTCCTTCAGTGTCTTGAATGATAATATGTACCTTCCACTGAGTAGAAATCCTATATGAACCACATAGTCTCTAATCCCACCAACTATCCTCAAATCAACATCCACCTCGTGACCCTACCACGATCGCGACGATTAGGCAGCCAATTAAATCTCCGAAGCTCGTACCTATGAACCAGATGCTAGAACTCACTGCACCCTCACGTGAACAACTAACTAGTCTCTCAATACATCCACATCCTCAGTCTGGATGAAACGTTGAGACAATGTTCAGCGTCTCTGGCTCCCTCGTAGCCTATCCCCAACATCACGAATCATCGACGCATAACTGATACCAAGTGCGCAATATCATACATAAGTGGATGCAAAATAGTATAAGATATATGCTTCAACTTGAATCAAAGCAGCATAATAGGGAATGAAAGAAGTGGAGTTTCCTAATAGTTTCGTAACCTCTCGAGGATAAGTACAGACATCTTCGTACCAATCCGTAAGACTATATTAAACCTACATATAACTCGTAGTACCCATGAACCTAGCGCTCTAATACCAACTTGTCACAACCCAATTTCCCACCTTTGGACCCCGTGATGGCACCTAGTCTTTAAGACTAGGTAAGTCTAACCCATGCTGATTATTAATGGAATTTAACTAACTTAACTCCAATTCATTAAATAATAGCTATAACAACATAGCCGAACCAACATTAGTTACATAACCCCAAAACCGGTAGTACAAGTCATAAGCTTTTCTAAGAGTAACTAGAAATAATAAGTACATCACTGTCCCTGAATAATAATAGACAGTGGAAATGAAATATAATAAAAGGTGACTACGGGGCCTACGAATGTCAAGCAGATATACCTTGAAGTCTCCAGCAGCGTAGACATAAGTCTCAAAACCAGCTCGATCAGAAGTACTTGGATCTGCACAAAAATGTACAGAAGCGTAACATGGGTATACCACAACGATACCTAGTAAGTTTCAAGCCTAACCTTGGTTGAGTAGTGACGAGGCCAGGTCAAGACACCTACTAGATATGTAAACCCGTACAAGATATAACATAAAGCTAACAATGGAGATAACATCAATGTAATACCAACAACAAAAGGATCACAAATTTATGACCACCAGTGAAAATAAAAAAGCACAAATGGCAACAGGAATGACCAGGTAATAAAGCAAAAACATAGTTAAAATACGGATGAAATATGAATGAGCCTAAGTAAGGAAAACTGATGACAACTAAATTAATCAAATCATGCCTATGGCACGAGTTACAATAAGAATCACCCGATGTACGACACCTCAGAATCCCAAATTATAAGTCAGAACTTTCAACTCTTACACGTATGGCACCTCGTGCCCATAGTTTTCAAAACACTTTCGCAGAGCAAAGTCCATGTGCAACCATGTACATTGTATCCGTGTCAAATGCTAAATAAAATGTTCGAGAGGTTTATTTATGTACAATAAGGCATAATACCAACCTTGAATTAAGTAGGGAATCAAAGGAAAAAATGAGTTTTTTTCGAAATTATTTGGGCAAAGAAAATAACGTTTCCAAATAAAATATATTATCGGATAAATTACCGGGTTAAATATAGAATTTGTTAAATTAAAATATAATAGCGATTTTTAAGTAAAGTAAAAACATCAGATAGGGTAAGTAGTTTAAGTTGAGAAATCAATTTAAGTAAAATATCACAACTATTAAGAACAGTAAAGTACCGAATGAAACGATGAGTTTTAACTTAAGAGTCACATAAGATAAGAATGTTCACAATTCTTTTGTTTATAACCGTTATGTTACCAATAACTCAATAGGGTAAGAGATAATGACTCCGCACAGTAAATTCATTTTGAAAATCAATTCACCAAGTAACCACAGAAGCACATATTGACACATTGAGGTAATACAATGGTTCACATAGGGTGAGAGACTCACACAAGACATAACAACAACAACACGTACAACACACATAATCCATTGCGGCGCGTAACCCGAACCCACTGTATCATCATTTTTCAATATCATAATATCCCCTTATTCTACCATAGTATCATTAACCAATACCAAGCATCACATATACAATCCGTTGCGACGCACAACCCGATCCCACCGTATTATCATTTATCAATGTCATAATCCTCCCTTATTCCACCATATCACCATTTATCAATATCAATTATCACATACACAAATCGTTGCGGCGCGCAACCCGATCCCACCATATCATCATTAATCAATATCATAATTCTCCCTTATTCCACCATATCATCATTATCAATACCATTGCAGCGTGCAACCCACTCCCCAAGTAATATAAATTAAGCAACCAAACTACAACCAACTACTGCACATAAAATAATCAATGCAATAACGAAGCTACACAAAGAAGTCACAACGAATGAGGAGGTTACACGATAACTCACAAAGTCAAATAGCAAGTAGTGATGGTTCATGAATAAAGGTACAATTACAAAGAATCAATAAACAATTAAGGCACACAACGGATAAGGTATGAATTCAACAAGTAATAAACTTGACAATAAAAGATAGAACATGCACTAACAACTTTAAGTAAGGCACGTAATAGCAAATTCAATAACGAAAGATATAATATGTTCTGATAAATACAATTAAATGCATGGAAGAAGTCTAAGAGTCTCAAATCACATCAAACAACATCAAAAATATGAATCGCACATCAAATCGAACTTAATGAACTTATGAACTTTCAACTTCTACAACTCGCGCCGAATCATATCAAATCAACCTGGAATAACCTCAAATTTTACAAGCAAGTCCCAAATAATATAACAGAGCTATTATAACTCTCGAAATCGCAATCCGAGCCCGATATCTATAGAGTCAACTCCCGGTCAAACCTCTCAATCTTCCAAACCATCAACTTTCCAATTTTCACCAAAATGCATCAAATCAACCTACGGACCTCCAAATCCAAATTCGGGCATACACCTAAGTCCAAAATCACCATACGAAGCTATTAGAATTTTCAAGACACCATTTCGGAGTCCTCTACATAAAAGTCAAACTCTGGTCAACGCTTAAGCTTCTAAAACAAGAATCATCCTTCCAAATAAATCCTGAATCATCCAAACAATCAAACTCGACCATGCACGTAAGTCATAATATATAATATGAAGCTATTCAGGACCTTAAGCCACCAAACATGACGTAAATTCTCAATAGGATCGGTGAGGTCGTTACAATAAAGCTTCAAAAAGAGGAATGCCTATACTTGATTGGTATCTATTATTGTTAATAATTCTATTAGGACTAAGTGTTTGTCCCAACTACCCTCAAACTCAATAATTCTGGCTCGAAGCATATCCTACAAGATTTGTATTACCCTCTCAGACTGGCCGTATATCTGAGCATTGAAAGAAGTTCCAAAGTTCAATCTGGCGACAAAAATTTCTTACAAACTAGTCCAAAATCTAAATGTAAACCTCGGGTCTCAGTCAGATACAATAGAAAGAGGAACCTCATGCAGCCTCACAGTCTCATTAACATACAATTCTGCTAAACATTCAGGGGTGTAATACACTCTGATTTCCAAGAAATGAGAACTCTTGGTTAGCCTATCAACTATAACCCAAATTGCAACATGATTTCTTTGAGTGAATGGAAGCCCAAAAACAAAGTACATCTTTATTCTCTCCCATTTCCACACTGATATGGACAAGGGTTGTAGCAAACTCGCTGGAACTTGATGCTCAACCTTTATGTTTTGACAAATCAACTATAGAGATAAACTCTGCAATATCTGTCTTCATACCATTCCACCAGCAGTGTTCTTTGATGGTTTGGTACATTTTAGTACCTCTAGGATGCATTGTATAAGGTGAAGTATGTGCTACATTTAGAATTTCTTTCCTCAATTTATCATCTTTAGGAACATATAACCTATTTTGATAAATATTACACCATCCTCCCTCAATTTAAAATCAAGCTTTTCTCAATTTTGAACTTCTTTGATCAGTTTCACAATCCTCTCATCCTATTTCTATGCTTCTTTTATCTGTTCAAGTAGAACTATCTTGACTTGAAAACTAGCAATAATAGAACTATCAGCTTTATATGCAAGAAAAGCTTTCATGGCTCTCAATTCAAGAAATAGGACTTAGAGATAAACCAGCAAAGGATTTGCGACTTAGAACATCAGCAACAACATTGGCTTTACCTGGATGATAGTCAATTGTGCAGTCATAATCTTTGATAAGCTCAAGCCATCTACGCTGTCTCAAATTCAACTCTTTCTGTGTACCTAAGTACTTCAAACTCTTATGATCGGTGAATATATGACACTATTCTCCGTACAAGTAGTGTCTATAAATTTTCAAAGCGAACACTATGGAAGCAAGCTCAAGGTCGTGAGTAGGATAATTCAACTCATGTGGTTTTAATTTTTGAGAGGCATATGCAACCACTTTCCCTTCTTGCATCAAAACACAACCCAAACCATAATGAGAAGCATTACTATATATCACATACTTTTTCCCTTCAGTTGATAGAGTAAGTATATGTGTAACGACCCGACCGATCATTTTGAGCTCTAGCACGTCGTTCGATAATTTGAGGCCTTGAGTAGCTTCACTTCATGTTTTATAACTTGTACGTGTGGTCAAAATTGAATTTCGGGAAGTGCGGAGTTGATTCGAAAGGAATTCAGAAGCTTTAAATTGGTAGAGTTGACCAAGATTTGACTTTTGAGTAAACGACCACGAAAACGGGATTTGAAACTTTCAATAGATTCATATGATGATTTCAGACTTGACCGTGTATTCGAATTATGTATCGAGTGGCCCAGGAGTATTTTGGCGCTTATTGTAGAATGTTGGCATTTTGAAGATTTTAGAAATTCCTAAGTTGATATGAAGTGAACTTTGGCATTATCGATGTCTGTTTGGGATTCCGAGCCTCAGAATAGGTTTGTATCATGATTTATGACTTATACATAAAGTTTGGCATTCCGGAATGTTTTGATATGAATAGGACGCGTTTGTCGAAGTTTGAATATTTGAAAGTTCAAAGAAGGATTTTGATCGTCGATTCATGATTTTGATGGTATTCGCGATGTTTGGAGGCTTTGGATAAGTTTGAATAAGGTATTGGGACTTGTTGGTGTGATTAGGCGGGGTCCCAGAGGCCTCAAGGGTGATTCAGAGTGGTTTCAGACCAAGTTTGGGTGCTTTGGATGCTGCTGGTTTGATGGTGATAGTGTCATGCATCGCAATCGCGAGGTGATGTACACGATCACGAAGAAGGAATTTGGGGTATGCTGGTTTGTGCTACGCGCTCGTGACTTGGAAACCGCTATTGCGGAGAAGGGATGATAGGCCATGGATTTTTGCTTTACGCGAACGCGACGTTTAGTTTGCGAACGCATAGTTCTGGGAGGTAAAGCTTCGTGATCCTGTGTGGAGTTTTGTGATCGCGATTGATTAATTTTGGGTAGCTGGTTGTTGGCCTTTGCTATCGTGCGGGCGTTTTGCGATCAAGAAGGGAAAGGGCCTGGGCAGAATGTTTTTAATTACGGGATTTGGCTCATTTTTCTCTTAGTTTCTCTTGGTTGGGCGTTATTTGGAGCTCTTGGAAGGGGGATTTTCATCATCTAGCATGAGGCAAGTTATTCTTACTTGTTGTAATATAAATACATGGATTATGTATTAATTTAAACATGAAATGTTGTAGAAATTATGGGGTTTGGAAGAAAACCTCGAATTTGGTATTTTTGGATTTTGACTACAAAATTGGGCACGGAATTGGGAATAAATTATATATTCGAGTTTGTGGCATTATGGGTAATGTTTATCCTCTAAATATTTCAAAATCTGGGCATGTGGGCCCGAGGGTTGACTTTGTTGATTTTGCAAGCGAAATTGAGAATTGTTATAAACTGATTAATTAAGAGCGTTGGAGTATATTCTTATCGGTTTGCATGTTGTTTGACTAGTTTCGGATTGATGGGCATCATTTTGAGGTGTTGGAGCCGGTTTTGGAACTTCAGAGCGAAGTAAGTCTTATGTCTAACCTTGTAAGGGGGAAGTCACCATGTTAGTGTTATATGTAACTAGTGGCGAAGCTAGGAATTTCTCCAAGGGTGTTTCAATTTAAAAGAAGTTAAAACAATTCCCGACAAAGGGTGTTCAATATGTGTTATATACCTCTAAAACGTAATATTTTACCTATGTACACAATGTAATTTTTCGACAAAGGGTGGTCAGTTGACCACCCTTATGACCATGTGGCTTCGCCACTATATGTAACACCCCGTACATTCGAACTAGGTGTTGATTTGTTAAATGGGTATTAATTTGATATTTTTGACATTTGAAGTCGTATCGGGATGAGTATGGGTGGAAATAGTTATTTTGGAATCAGGACGGAGAGTGAGGAGCATAAGATCCGATAAAATTGACTAAGTTTATAGAAGGTCTGTCTTCCATCATGATTTCGTGAAAATCTGTAAGGCATATGGGAAAATACAAAACATAAAAGTTGTATCCCTTTGCAATAGATTTCCAACTATATATTATGGATCCCGACCGGATTTCTGAGTAAAACGTTAATGTGCATTTTACTGGATAATGCACAGTATGCGCGCCCAGGTTCGCTCCCGGATGGTCTCGTGTGCGGCCGCACACTTGTGGCAGTGCTACTGCCCCTATGCGCGTCTAGATGCACGGTTGGGCTTCCAGGTGTGCGGGAGCGCACCTAGGAGGTCATTGTTAAAGCCCTACTTCGTCCCCCCACACCCTAAAACACAAAACTTGCTCTAGAAAGGGAAGCTCTCAAGAACCTAACTGCACAAAGGTCCCTCCACTATCCATGGTAAGTTCTAATGGTTATTCGAAGTTAATTTCATTTTCCCAACTCCTTATTAATATCGGTAAACCATCCAAATCATTAGATATTACATTGGGACATCATGGTTGAGAAAAGAAAGCCTAGAACTCGAATTCAAGAGTATCAAACTTCAAAAAGGTAATATCTTCCACCTCTACTTTGTTATAGTACTGGATTAATGATTATATACTCTAGTTCATGAGATATGAGTTGATGGGTTTGATAGAAAAGCATGAGCGGTTATAGGTTTGGGTTGTTGATTGTTGATTATTGGTAAAGGGTGTTGTTCATCTTATGGGTAATGAAGAATGGTATTGATTATAACAATTTGAGATTTTATTATTATCTAGGAGCAAAAGAATGGGTTGGTGGGTGTAGAAACACCATTAATAAGGACTATGAAGCTTTATCCATACCAAGTGTATGATAAAATGCCTAAGTGGCCAAAACATGAGTATTATTGCTAATATAGAAACCCTTTGATTTGTATTGATATAGATTAAAGCTGGAAGGGCTGGCGAATGTTGTATTACGCTCGAGAGTAGGAAGTTAAGGTATGTGAGGCTAGCTCTCTATGCTTGGGAATGTTAATGATTCTCCCTACACTACATTTCTTTTACGACATTACTAATTGCCTTAGAAGTATAGTTAAGCCTAGTTCCTTGAATAGTTGCAGAACTTCTATTATCTAGCTCCATAACTCATTCATGACTTTCATTCTGGACATTGTGAGCACAATGTGTAATCAATATAGACTTGGGTTTGATGCCCATGAGTCTTAGTCTATATTACTCAGCATGTCATAAACAATTTAAGTTTTAGTTTTCATAATCAGTTCAACAATACATGTCTCAGTCTAGTCCTATTCATTATTCAAGTATCATGTAACTCAATAGGATTCAGTATTTCAACATCACATATTGCAGTATGATTCTCAGTTCCTGAACTTAAATCCTTGAATGTTGAACACATGTATTTGGACCTGAGCCGTAGTTCATATGCTTTATGCATATTTGGGCCTGAGGCCGTAGTTTATGTTTTATGCATGTTTGGGCCTGAGGCCATAGTTAATGCTTTATGGATTTTTGGGCCTGAGGCTGTAGTTATGTATACATATACTTGGGCCTGAGGCCGTAGCTTGTGCACATATATATTGGGCCTGAGGCCATAGTTTATTCAGATAAATAAGTTGTTCATCATTCAAATGAGGGAGTATTCATGTCCTTCCTTTGTTTAGTTTAGTTATCAGTTATCATTTCGGTTATCAGTTATCATTTTAGTTATCAGTTATCAGTTAGCAGTTATCAGTTATCAGTTATCATTTCACTTATCAGTTATCAGTTATCATTTCAATTTCAGTTTCAATAGTTATCATTTCGGTTATCAATTCTCAGTTATCAGCTTAGTTTCAGTTTCAGCATTTATAATTCTTTCTTTTAGTTGCATTATATACCAGTGCAATTCAAATGTACTGACATCCCTTTTTCCCGGGGCCTGCATCTCACGATGCAGGCAATGATTTACAGCTTGACGATTCAGAGCGCTAGGATTCTCGTACCAGCTATTTGGCGATCCCTAGTTCTTTCGGGGCATTATCATTACCTTGCAGTCTTCAGTATTTTCAGACAGTCTGTGTTTTAAGTACTTCATTAGAGGCTTCATAGACTAGAGTAACAGTTAGACAAAGTTACAGGCTTTTCATGTTAAGAAATATTGGCTACAAATATACTTCAGACTTATGTTAGTCTTCCTGCACATTAATTTATATCATTCAGACATTCAGTGTATCAACATGTGTTAGTTTATCTTTTGCTTTCATTATGTTATGATATCACATGTTGATTCAGCCAGCCAGTTGGTTCGCTCAGTCACAGTAGTCAGGCACCGGGTGTCGTATTACGTCCAGGCCCAGGTTCGGGGTGTGACAAAGCTTGATATCAGAGCACTAGGTTCAGGTGTCCTAGGGAGTCTATGAAGCCATGTCCAGTGGAGTTTCCTTTATATGTATGTGCCGGCCATGCATATAAACGGTTAACTACCAAGACATTTAGGACTGTCTCGTTTCCTTCTGCTCTAGATCATGTCATGAAATTTAGAGCAATCGGTAAGCTTATCTTCCTATCAAATTCCAGACGTATCGAATTCCCTAGCGACGAGAAAGAAAAACCCAAGGTTCTAGAAAGGATGATTGCCCATTGGGGTATAATTATGGAGTATATGTTGGTAACAAATGAGGCTTGAGATGAAGTTGAAAGTGTGATACAATGGATAGTAGTATAGATTAGAGCATAATCTTATCAAAAAGTACAAAAGCAGTCATGAAGTTTTATGGTTATCAGTTTACCTCAGTTACCAGTTATACAGTCTTTCAGTTAGTAGGTTTATGGTTATTCAGTACGCTAATATTCAGTAATTTAGTTACTAGATCTCCAATGTTCAATGTATACAAATAAAGGTGACTTGTAAGTATACAATGATGCCTATGGGTGCTAAATGAAAATGTAAGTAACAGTGATTATAGCAAAATCTTCGCATATTTTAGGTCTGGATTAAGACCCAAGACTCACTGGACGGTGCATGAAGTGATTTATCAGATGATGGTATACTCTGAAGGAAAAGTTTTGTATGGTAATGTATCCATGTGTGTTTTACCTCATGAAACAATTTCATTTTTAATTCTTGGAAATAAAGCCATATGTTGGATGATGATAGTTCAGATGTCATATCCCATGGTGTAACGGGTTAAGAATTTAATCGCAGTGGGCATAGAATTGATCACTATAGTTTTGAACAGAAAAGAGCCTAAGGGAAAAATACCTAGGAGTCTGAAACATTTGTTATTATCAAAGATGTATTTTTTCGCACAAATCATGCATATGACTAGAATAATATGATGTACGAAATGAGAACCAAGAGTAAGCGATATTGAATTTTAGGGAATGATTTTAAGTTGTTTAGATTTATTCAAATCAGAATTAGAAAGGACCACGTTAGTTAATTACTATAAGAAGCCGCTACTATTGTAAGATGAAATCTATGATAGTTCCCCCTGAGGTTATGTGGCTAAGTGTTTACCTCAGATGTTTATAGTATGATATGATTTTAAAGTGTATCGAAAGTTTGGGGGTTAGATATTCTAATTTTGTTTAAAACATATGAGATTTCCCTAAGTGTGATCCATGTACATAGTTTAAAAAAAAAGGATAGTATATTACCGTAGAATAGGGTCGGATGATAAGGAAAGTTAGGAATAACCTTATGCTTCACTTTAGTTATTCAAGGAAGAACAAGAAAACATGATGCTGGCATGTGGTTAGTAAAAGAATAGTAAGTATATTTTGAGTGAATACAGTGAATTAGCAATTTCAGCTGAGCTAGTAAAGGTTAGATTTGATTTACTTAGCTAGGTTAACACTAGTCAGTGGGTAACAGTTTGAAATACTGAACGCATATTAGAACACACAGAGTTTAAGTTAAACCTGAATTACAATGATAGTGGAATAAAAAAAAATCAGCTAGCAGTACGAGTGCAAACTACAGAAGAATAGCCTTTAAGAGTTATCGAAAAGAGGTTTCCCTAAGATTGAAAGAGTGAGCAGAGTTAAATCATTAAGATTGTATATAATAGTTGTGAATATATTAGCTTTCTATTTATGTAAGTAATATAGTTTTCTAGTAAGAAAGATTGCTCAGAAGTAAGTTGGAAGATGAGTCCTCACTGACGTAAAGTGCAAAGAATTGCAGAAGATAAGAAAAGTTATTTGGATCCCAACAAAAACGAAGGATCCGCAAGTACAAGACCTTAACCTTTGGTGTAAGGGGGTGATGTGATAATGGTTAGTAAGTCCAGTTGGAGATTTGAAACCCGCATAGTTAGCATGGGATATAAAAAAAACTATAAAATCATGCCCAGTTATGTATCACTAGGGTAGTGCCAGTGCACGAGACTCTAATCTTCGGAGTACTAGTCAAAGACTTAGCTCACAATAGCGCTATAAGTATTTTCAGGAAGTACCTTAAAAAGATAATCAAGTATGGTAAGTATAGCTCATGATTGAGGCAGACAAGAGAACTATGGTGAAAGAAATTCAACACTTAGCCAAGCTAGGATTTTGACTTTCGGACACCGAAGATGGTGGATTTGTTGTCCAGAACAAGACTTATTCCTCCTTAGTAGCCTAATTAAAGGAGAAACAGTTTGATGACTCCTACTTGTTGCCGGTGAAAGATATGATTCACAAGCATACGATAATGGCTTTGTACAAGGGGAGATGATGGCACTTTGAGGTACCAAGATAGACTGTGTATTCTAGACATAGACGGGCTTAGAGAGTGGATTATGTCTGAAGCCCAGAATTTCGGGTATTCTATTTACTCAGGTTTCACAAATATGTATCATGGTCTTATAGAGATTTATTGGCGGAATGACATAAAAAAGAACATCGCACACGTTTTGGAAAAGTGTCCGAATTATCAGCAAGTGAAAGTCGAGCAGCAGAAAGCCCGATGTTTTACCATAAAATACACATATTTTTCAGTGGAGATGGTAAATATGGAATTTATAACAGGATTATCTTGCTCAATTTGAATGCATGATTTGATTGGGTGATTATAAATCGACTTACCAAGTCAGCAAACTTCTTGCCAGTACAGACCAGCAGAAGATTATGCCAAGTTGTACATTCGGGAAATTGTCTAATTGCATGGGACTCCGTTGTCCGTCATTTTGGACCATGGTGCTTAGTTTAAAACGAGCTTTTAGAAAACCTTTCAGAAAGGATTAGGCACAAGTATTTTTATCCTCAGAAAGATGGCGAAACAGAGTGCATTATTCAGATACTTGAGGATATGTCCATGATGTTAAAGGATATTGGGATGATCACAACTACCATTCTAGTATCAAGATGGCATCGTATGAAGCTCTATATGGGTGAAGGTGTAGATCGTCAATTGGTTGGTTCCAAGTTGGCGAAGAAGAGTTGTTGGGACCGGATTTGGCCCATCAGACTATAGAGAAATTCAAGTTGATTCAAGAGCATTTGAAGACGGCTCATAGTCACCAAAAGTCCTATTCGGACGTGCGGCGTAGAGACTTAAAGTTCCAAGTTGATGATTGGGTGTTTCTGAAAGTTTTGCCTATGAAAGGCGTTATGAGATTTAGGAAGAAGGGGAAGCTTAATCCCCGCTATATTGGGCCATATAGCATCCAACGAAAGATCGTACAAATAGCTTATGAGTTGGAGTTGCCACCAAAATTAGCGGTTGCACACCTAGTACTTCATGTGCCATGTTATTGCATTCAAGTTTCCAGTACTCAGAAGATACTCATGCCAATTTAGTACTCAGTGTAATGACCCGGGCGGTCGTTTTGAGAGTTATAGCCCCCTTTCCCCCAATTCTGCTTCCTTTTGTGCTTTTCAGCTATATTATGATATACCGGGTTAGTTTGTTCGGATCCGGAGTGGTTTCAAAGTGGATTGAGACACTTAGTCTATAGCGTAGAAGCTTAAGTTAAAAAAGTTAACTAGGTGTTGACTTATGTGTAAATGATCTTGGATTTGAATTCTGATGGTTCCATTAGCTTCATTAGGTGAGTTTGGACTTAGGAATGCGCCCGAAATGTGATTTGGAGGACTGTAGTAGAATTAGGCTTGAATTGGCGAAAGTTGGAAATTTGGCGATTTCGGTCGGTAGTGAAAATTTTGATATCGGGGTCGGAATGATATTCCGGAAGTTGGAGTAGGTTTGTGGGGTCATTTGTTACGTGTGTGCAAAATTGGAGGTCATTCGGACGTGATTTGGTTGGTTTCGGCATCAGTTGTCAAATTTGGTAGTTTAGAAGTTTTTGGGCTTGAATCTGAGGGTAATTTGGTGTTTTGATGTTTTTTTGAGTGTTTCGAAGGTTCGACTAAGTTTGTATGTTGATATAAGACTTGTTGGTATGTTTGGTTGAGGTCCTGAGAGGGGGGAGGGGGGGGGGGGGGGGGGGGGAGGCATTGGGTTGAATTTGGGTGGTTAACGGACTTGGAAGTAGTTGAGGAAGCAACTGATGTTTTGCTGCTACTGTAGTAATCGCACCTGCAGAGTGGGAACTGCAGGTGCGAGCCCACAGAAGTGGGAAGGAGCCCGCAGAAGTGAAAAGGAGGAGGCTTGGCAGTGGCCGCATGTGCGAGGTTCTTTCTGCACATGCGACGCCGCAGATGCAGACCTATTGCGTAGAAGCGCTTTCGCATAAGCGGAAATGAGTGCGCAGGTGTGGTAGCTGGAGAAGTTAGTGATTTCCGTAGAAGTGGACTTTTAACAGCAAAAGCGGGATTTTGGGCGCAGGTGCGGAAGACCAGGGCAGAACACATAAATACGAGGTTTCGAGATTTTTCACCATTTCTAACATTTTGAGCTCGGATTTTAGAGATTTTGAGAGGGTTTTTCAAGGGGAATTCTTGAGGTAAGATCCTTGTGTCCATTGTTTTTCAATGATTACGTTTCCCCACTGATTGTACACCTAGTTGGTGAGTCTGAGGTGAAATTTGGGGGTTTGAGGCTACGGATTTGGAGATTTAAATTTAGGGAATTGACTAGCCATTTGATGTAGGATTTTTGTAAATTTGGTATGGTTAGACTCGTGAGTGAATGGTATTTCGGATTTTGTGATTTTGGTCGGATTGCGAGACGTGGGCTCGGGGGCCGGGTTTGAGCCAATTTCGGGTTTTGAGTCAAGTTTGATATTTTTCTTGTGGAATTCATTCCTTTAGCATAAACTGATGGTATTGTAATGATTGTGAATAGATTCGGAGAATTTGGAGACCAAATCGAGGGGCAAAAGCATCGCGAAGTAGGGATTTGATCGGTTTGAGGTAAGTAACAGTTTTAAATCTGGTCTTGAGGGTATGAAACCCGGAGTTTTGTATAATGTAACTGCTTGGAGGTAGCACCCATGCTAGGTGACGAGCGTGTGGATGTACACCGTGAGTGATCGAGACTTGGTCCGTTCCGGGAGACTGTGAAGTCTGTTAGCCTTTATTTCTGTTCATATGCATTCCTGTCTGCTAGAACTTGATTTTCTTTCATGTTAGAAATCATGCTTAGGATATATTCCCGCTACTGGTAGTTATATTCAGTCATAGTGTTTCTTGTACATGTTTACCACAGTCTCTGCTATTTTCACTGATGATATACTGTGACACTTTGATTTGGGCTGTTTTCCTTTCTTTATTGAGAGCTATGAAACTAGAGAGGTTCATGACTGAGTAAGGCCGAGGGCTTGGTTGTGAGGTATTGTTCTATGGCACGTGAGTTGTCCGTGCGAATCCTTAATTTTATATTATGGCACGTGAGTTGTCTGTGCAGCACGTGAGTTGTTTGTGCGGATCCAGATATGATATTATAGCACGTAAGTTGTCCGTACGGATTAACGCTTGGGCTGTAGGAGCCCTGTAACACCCCGGAAAATTTCGAAGTACTTAAGTTGAGGATTGATTCTTTCGGATCCAGATTGCATAATGGACCGCATAAACGCACTTTTCTGGCAAAAATTTTCCTTTACTTTCCTGTGCATTGTTCAACCCAAAAAGTCTATGCTGCAGCTCACAAGCGCGACGCGAAGAATTTCTATAATCCTCAACATATAAGCCTAGTCCGGCACCCCTAGAGTGAGAAGGTGTTCCTCAATAATAGATTCTTCAATTCTTGCTCAAGTTTTGGAAGATTAAGAAAGGAAACTCACTAGGTATTCATCCTAGAGGTAATATTCTACACCCTAAACCCTAATTTTGAAATCTTCTGAAAATAGGTAACTAGCAAGATAATATTTGGGCATGAAAGTAGTTTATTTTACATTCATGTGTTATCAAAGGGTGTAGGAAGATTGTTCAGCTAAAAATGGTAATGATTGGGTTGTGGGATGATGGAATCCTTCATAAAAAGGACATTGAAACCTTATGCACACCTAGTGTTTGATAAAATGCTCAAGTGAGATAGAACCATGATCATCTTCCTAATTTTGATTCCATTTGTTATATTTCTACAATAGATTGAAGTTGCTAGGAATTCTGGAACATTTTATAGTTTAAGGAAGCTCAATTGAGGTATGTTGGCTAAACTCTTCTTTTAGAATTGAATCACATGATATTCATGAAAAATATGTAAGTCCTGAGTGGTTCATTATAAAATTGGCTATTCCGAGTAAGATTGGGTTGAAAGATATATATACTTGACAAGTATATCAAATGCTTTATTCATGTTATGTTATCAATTGAGGATGTGTTAAAATATGGTTGTGCATTAATAATGTTTCGACTTCAAGTCAAGTTCAAACGAGGGCTATTATGCCTAATTTTGTGAAATATCTCTACGTTCCTTAGACTCTAAATTGCTCACATGCGTACTACACACCTTGATTTGAACTGTATTTGTTGTTAATGATGATGATGATGATATTTGAAATTGAAAAGGTGAGGAGGAAATACTGAATATGGCTAACGTGCCAAGACTGATCTTATAATTATGGCCATTAGTACCAATGAAATGAAAATATGTGAAAGTAATATGAAATACGATGATTGATATAAAAAAGGTTGATGTCTCGAATAAGATAGGCTAGCCGACCGGGTTGTGATCGGACGCCATGCCGCACACATGGTGGTGATTGTGCTGGAAATTGTAATTGAAATGGTAATTGTGGTTGATGTCCCTAATGGATAGCCTAGCCGATCGGGTCGTGATCGGACTCCATGTTAAAGATGGTGGTATTGATATTGAGAGAAATTGTGGTTGATGTCTCTAATGAGATAGCCTAGCCGATCGGGTCATGATCAGACTCCATGCTAAGAGTACGGTGGTACTGGTTTTGTGAATAATGGTATTGTGAATAATGGTATTATGAATAATAGTATTGTGGACAATGGTATATCGATACTAAAAATCTTCCAATGTGAGATATGGAAACTTATTGGAACAGTGTCTTGATCCTAAATTGAGGTTTTATGTTGATTAAATCTTCCTTTGATATTATGATAATCTTGTTTGTATTATTTGTCATTCTATTGAGAGGGTGTTTAGTTATACATACTAGTGCTATTCGACAGTACTAACGTCCCTTTTGCTGGGGGTGCTGCATCTTTCAGTGGATGCATGTGATTCCACAACAGGAGATATTGAGCAGTGATAGCAATGCACCTTCTTCCCAGCTGACTTGGTGAGCCCCACTTCATTTCGGGGTCATGAATCGTTTGTACTTTGTATGTTCTGTTTGAGGTATAGTCGGGGCCTTGTTGCCGGCATTATCATTGAACTCTTCTTTATATATAGAGGCTCCGTAGACATAGTGTGGGTTGTGTATTGGTGCTGGGAAAGACAAACTATGCTATGTTGTGGTTGTATTACTTGTCCCTTTGAAACTTTACAAATGGTGAAACTTATGGTAAGAAATTAGTAATTGGAGACATGACCACTTTATTGTTTAATAAAGGAAAACATATATTCTCTTTATTCATGATCGAGTTTGGATAGAAGGAATCTAACATGCTTGCTCGGTCGAGTTCACTCGGTTGAGCGCTGGTCGCGCTCCTCAGTTTTGGGGCGTGACAAGCCTCTCATGAGTATGAATACCCCTAGTTAGCGCAGATACCTATTGAGAGTGTGTATTGAGGGCTGAGAGCCGTGAGTGTGAGCTGTTGAGATAGGTTGAGTGACTACTGCCTTGAGAGGTTGTACTTACTTTTATTTATTATTGCACACAATTGTTGTTTGTTGTTGTTGTGAAAATTTTGGAAGATTCATATCTGTTTTACATTAGCGCAAACTGATTTGACTTATACCACAGGATTTGAAAGCATGTTCACTCTTTACTGGAAACTTTTAAAATGAACTGTATTTTATAGCTTGTCACTGCTTCTCAGTTCCTTATTTATTTATGTTACTTGCTGAGTTGGTTGTACTCATGCTACACCCTACACTTCATGTGCAGATACAAGTGTGTTTGATCACGGAGATCATTGAGTTCGGGCGCGATCGAGTACCAGAGACTACGAGGTAGCTACCGGCATCCGCATGATATTGTCTCTCCTTCTATATTTCTTTATGTCTTGTATTGATACTTTGACACTAGTTGTATTAGTTTGGTTATCTAGATGCTCATAACTTAGTAACACCCCGATGTCGAGCTAATTTTCCGCACTTATGTTTTTTTTATTTGGGTTTTACCCTGTATTTATGAAAAACTCCGGATATTTTAAATATCTTTATTCACTTCTGTTAAATTTGGAAAGCGTTTTGGAAAGGTCGACTTGCCTAGTACCATGATAGGCACCATCACAACGAGTTCAGTTTTGGGTCGTGATAAGTAGGTATTAGAGCCTAGGTTACATAGGTCTCACGAGTCATGAGTGGGTTTAGTAGAGTCTTGCGGATCGGTACGGAGACGTCTGTACTTATCTTCGAGAGGCTGCAGAACCCTTAGGAAATTTCACATTCTTGGATTCTTGTCGTGTGAATCTGTTTATTCTGGTAATTAAACACATGTTGATTCATTCTCTCACAGATGGTGATGACTCGTGCTACCGGTCAGGAGGGCCATCCACCAGTACCACCAGCTAGGGTCGCGAGACGCCGAGGCCGCGGTAGAGGCCATGGTAGGGGCAGAGGTCCAGCCCGTACAGAAGCTGGGGCAGTACCCGCAGATCCACTAGTTGTCCCAGATCAGGACCAGGTTCCCGTTGTTGATGCACCAGCTCAGGCACCACCTGTGCCTATTGTGATTCTAAGCCTCCAGGAGGCCCTAGCTCAGATTCTGACAGTGTGTACCGGCCTTGATAAGGTGGTATCTATATCGACGGCCGCAACCACTTCTAAGGCCGGGGGAGGCACTCAGACTCCCGCTGCTCGTACACCCGAGCAGGTTGTTCAGGGATTTCAAACACCGAGGGAACCACGGGTCCAGTCGGTTGCAGCTGCTTAGGACTATGTGGTTCCTGCTATGCCTGAGAATGATCAGTGTAGGTTGGAGAGGTTTGGGTGACTCCAACCTCCACCTTTCAGTCACACAGAGAGAGAGGATACCTAGGACTTCTTGGACAGGTGTCAGAGGATACTCCGTACAGCTGGTATTCTGGATACTTGTGGGGTCTCATTCACTACTTTTCAGTTTTTTGGGGATATACTCAGATGGTCAGAGACTTACGAGAGGCGTAGGCCTATTGGCGCAGCACCCCTTAATTGGCAGCAGTTCTCCTTGAGAGGTTGTACTTGCTTTTATTTATTGTTGCACTCAGTTGTTATCTGTTGTTGTTGTGAAATTTCTGGAAGATTCATATCTTTTTTACATGAGCACGAACTAATTTGACTTATACCACAGGATTTGAAAGCATGTTCACTCTTTACTGTAAACTTTTAAAATGAACTGTACTGCATAGCTCGTCACTGCTTCTCAGTTCATTATTTATTTCTGTTACTTGCTGAGTTGGTTGTACTCATGCTACACCCTGCACTTCATGTGCAGATCCAGGTGTGTTTGATCATGGAGATCGTTGAGTTCGGGCGAGATCGAGTACCTGAGACTACGAGGTAGCTGCCAGTGTCTGCATGAACTTGTATCTCCTTCTATATTTCTTTCTGTCTTGTATTGATACTTTGACACTGGTTGTATTAGTTTGGTTATCTTGATGCACATGACTTAGTGACACCCTGATGTCGGGCTATTTTTCCGCACTTATATTTTTTTATTTGGGACCCCGTATTTATGAAAAACTCCGAATATTTTAAATGTCTTAATTCACTTCTATTAAATTTGGAAAGAGTTTTGGAATGGCCGGCTTGCCTAGTACCACGATAGGCGCCATCACGACGGGTTAGGTTTTGGGTCGTGACACTCAGATACTCATGTCAGTCCAGTACTAATATATTCATGCCAGCTTAATTAGTACTCAGATATTGATGTCAATTAAGTACTCAAATATTCGTGCCAGTTCAATATTCATATATCCATGTTAGTTCAGTATTCATGTATATATTTCATGTTATGCACATTATGATGCCCCGTAAGGCTTGTGTTATGCCATGATAGCTGGCGGGTGTTTTAAAGAAATGTTGAAGATAACTAACCTTTTCATTCAGATCTTATATTATAATCTCCATGTCTTTCAATATTGAATCAACTCGGTATTCAGTAGTCATTTAGTTCAGTATCTCAGCAGTTCGGTAATCATGTATTCATTTAGTTTATTATGTAAGTGTTCATGAAATTTCAGTGTTTAAATGTTTCCACCAGACCCGTTTGAGGTCCAAAGTTAGCCGAAGTTACAGTCAGGATAATCATTCGAGGACGAATGATCCCAAGGGGGAGATAATGTAATACTTCGTACATTCAGACTAGGTGTGGATATGTTAAATGGGTATTAATTTGTCATTTTAGATATGTGAAGTCCTATCGGGATGAGTATGGGTGTAAATAGTTGTTTTGGAATCAAGACGGAGAGTGAGGAGCATAAGATCCGATAAAATCGACTAAGTTTATGGATGGTCCATCTTCCATAAAGCTTTTGTGAAAATTGGTAAGGCATTTGGGAAAACACAAAAATAAAAATTGTATCCCTTTGAAATAGCTTTCCTATGATATACTGTGGAGCCCAAACGGATTTTTGAGTAAAACATTATGTGAGTTTTACTAGACAATGCAGAGTATGCGCGCCCAGGTGCGCGCCCGGATGGTCTCATGCGCGGCCGCGCACTTGTAGTAGTGCTACTTCCCTGATGCGCATCCNGGGGGGGGGGGGGGGGTAATGCTTAAAGCCCTACTTCATCCCCCCATCGCAAAACATAAAAACTTGCTCTAGAGAGGGAAGATCTCAAGAACCTAACTCCTCAAAGGTCCGTCCACCATCCATGGCAAGTTCTAATAGTGATTCTAAGTTAATTTTAATTTCCCAACACCTTATTACATGGGTAAACCCTCCAAATCATTAGATATTCGCTTGGGACATCATGGTTGAGAAACAAAAACC
This sequence comes from Nicotiana otophora, assembly GCA_000715115.1. Classification (NCBI taxonomy): domain Eukaryota; kingdom Viridiplantae; phylum Streptophyta; class Magnoliopsida; order Solanales; family Solanaceae; genus Nicotiana; species Nicotiana otophora. Next base: position 12,641 of record AWOL01S0071374.1, on the reverse strand, counting down.
CTAGAACTCGAATTCATGCGGATCGAACTTCAAAAAGGTAATATCTTCCACCTTTACTCGATTATAAAATTGGATTAATGATTATAGATTCTAGTTCATGAGATATGAGTTGATAGGTTTGATAGAAAAGCATGAATGGTTATAGGTTTAGGCTGTTGATTATTGGTTAAGGGTGTTGTTTATCTTATGGGTGATGAAGAATGGTATTGATTATAACAATTTGAGTTTTTAGTATTATCTAGGAGCAATATAATGGGTTGTTGGGTGTAGAAACATCATTAATAAGGACTATAAATATTTATGCCTACCAAGTTTTTTATAAAAGGCCTAAGTTGCCAAAACATGAGTATCATTGCTAATATGTAATCCCTTTGACTTGTGTTGATATAGATTAAAGTTGAAAGGGCTGGTGAATGTTGAATTACGCTCAAGAGCAGGAAGTTAAAGGTATGTGAGACTAACTCTCTATGTTTGGGAATGTTAATGATTCTCCCTACACTACGTTTCTTTTACGACGTTACTAATTTCTTAAGAAGTATAGTTAAGCCTAGTTCCTTTAATAGTTTCCGAACTTCTATTATCTAGCTCCATAACTCATTCATAACTTTCATTAAGGATGTTATGAGCTCAGTGTGTAATTAATATAGACTTGGGTTTGATGCCCATGAGTCTCAGTCTAGATTACTCATCATGTCATAAATATTTGAAGTTCAAGTTTTCATAATTAGTTCAACAATACATGTCCCAGTCTAGTCCTATTCAGTATTCCAGTATCATGTAACTCAATATGATTCAGTATTTCAACATCACATATTGCAGTATGATTCTCAGTTCCTGAATTTAAATCCCTGAATGTTGAACACCTATATTTGGGCTTGAGGCTGTAGTTTATATGCTTTGTGCATATTTGGGCATGAGGCCGTAATTTATGCTTTATGCATGTTTGGGCCCAAGGCCTTAGTTGATGATTTATGCATATTTGGTCCTGAGGCCGTAGTTATGTATACATATACTTGGGCCTGAGGCTGTAGCTTGTGCACATATATATTGGGCCTGAGGCTGTAGCTTGTGCACATATATATTGGGCCCAAGGACATATGTTATTCAGATAAACAGGTTGTTCATCATTCAAAAGAGGGGGTATTCGTATCCTTACTTCCTTTGTTCAGTTCAGTTATCAGTTATCATTTCGGTTATAAGTTATCAGTTATCAGTTCAGTTATCAGTTATCAGTTATCAGTTATCAGTTATCATAGTAGTCAGGCACCGGGTGTTGTGTTACGTCCAGGCCCGGGCTCGGGGCATGATATTATACTTGCTATGTGTTATATGTTGTAGGGGATAGACACATATGTGGTGAGGAATGTCAGTGTGTATGTTAGAATTCATGATTTGGTTCGGTAGACTTAAACTCACACCATGCATTAATTGTAATATTTGAGTTATTCCTGCCTGTTTAATTACTTTAATTTACATTTACCTTGAGACTAGACTCGCACAGAGTATCGGACTCGCTATTTTAGATATTTGACGAGCTACTTTATTAGCCATAGAATTTATGCTTCCCTTACGAATTTCTTCTGCGTTGTGCGTATTCATCGATAAGTTTCCTTAAATTTCATAACTCACACGTATATCCGTGAGTGGGGTCACAGACCCGTTAAAGCTTCTTATTCTTATGGGATCGGACCGTTCGCCTCAGTAGGATTATTGTAATACACTTTTATGGGATCGCTTCGCTTGCCTCAGCATGATTATTACAACACACTCTTATAGGATCGGGCCATTTGCCTCAGCAGTTTTATGAAACCCTCTTATGGGATCGGGCCGCTTTTCTCAAAAAATCGTGCGAAATACTTGATAATGAGTCCACGTACTCATGAGTTTTCTTGACTCGAGATGGGACCGTTGACTTGGTGCTGACCATTACGTATTCCATTTGAGGAGGTACCTAGTTTTTGAGGACTTTGTTTTCCCTATTTAGTCATAGACCGTATTATTTGCCTATATCTATTCTCACTATTTTCATACCATGTTTCATATTTGTTTACTTTATTATGTTTGATTTATTGGACTACTAGTAAGTGTCAATGTCGACCCCTCGACACTAGTTCTTCGAGGGTAGGCTAGATACTTACTGAGTACGTGATGGTAGGCTAGAAACCCGTGTTTTAGTCGTAGTTTGCACTTCAATTACTGCATTTTACTTGTGTTTGAGCTTAAATGTTAGTATATAACACTTATTATGTGTTTTAGGCCTTTCAGGAAGTGATTTCGAGTTAAAAAGATATTTGGGGGATAAATTGAACAAGTTGGAGCTTTGAAGTCTGAGCAAAAGCCCAAGAAATTAAGCCGGGATCACGTTCGGGGGTCGAGGACCAAGTTTGGATATCAAAAAGTGAGATAACAAAAATTACTCTAAGAAAATTTCACTACCATGCCGCGGGCCTCATAGCGCTAGTGCAAAATTCCTGAAAAATGAAAAAAAACAAATCTCTGAAGTTTCCCACTAGCACCCCGCATGGGGCGATGCACATGTCTAATGTTCTCACAGTGTTTGTCCTATTTTGGCTTGGAAAAGGTTATTTCGACTGGGCCCACTCCTACATGATATACATATACCAAAAACACGTTTGTGAAGAAACTTTTGACCTTGGAAGCTATGGGAGAGCACTGGAGGCTACGAGATACCTGATTTCATCATCTTTCAATCAATTCATTACGATAGTTTGGATTGTAATGTTAGATTAATATTTCCTATGTTCTTAAACTTATTTGTGATGACTTTATCCATATCTATGGAGTAGTTTACCTTAGAGTTTGACTGTAACGACCCGACCAACCGTTTTTCTTTCTAGATTCCCCTTCCCCTAAATACGACTCCATGTATGTGCTTTTACTGTTTTATGACTTACGGGGATGGTTAGTTCGAGTTTGGAAGGGAAATCAGAACACTTAGTTCCTTAATATTGGCTTAAAATGGTCAAGTTTGACTTGAGTCAACTTTTTCAGTAAACGACCTCGAAACCGAGATTTGATCATCCCAATAGGTTCGTATGATGATTTTGGACTTGGGTGTATGTTCCGATCGTGTTTTGGATGACCCAAGAGCGTTTCAACGCTTAATATTGAAAGTTGGCGCATTAAAGGTTTTCAAGTTCTTTAAATTTTGTTTGAAGTAGGTTTTGGTGTTATGAAGGTATGTTTGGAATTTAGAGCATGAGAATAGTCCCGTATGGTGATTTATGACTTTCATGCAAAATTTGGTATCATTCCGAGTAGGCTAAGTATGATTCGGCGCGTTTTGAGTAAGTTGGAAGACCTTGAAGTTCATGAATTGATTTGATTTGGTTTGGGGTGCAATTCATATTTTTGATGTTTTTTTTACGTATTCTAAGGGTTCGAGCGAGTCCGTCTCGTGATTTCAAACTTGTTGGTATGTTTGGGTGAGGCCCCGGGGGCCTCGGGTGCTATTCGGACGATGTGCAGAACATGGTTGATCTTGGAATGAGGGCTGAAGCAGCAGGGGTTCTGGTGCAATCGCACCTGCAAAGAATCTACCGTAGGTGTGAGCTCGCAGAAGCGAGCTATTGACCACAGAAGTGGCATGCGTGGATGGGCTAGTGGTAGCAGAAGCGGATCAAGAATCACACTTGCGAACTCGCAGATACGAGGAAGTCGATCGCAGAAGCACAAGGGGACCAACCAGTCTGGGTTCGCAGGTGCGACGCATTCGTCGTAGAAGCGAGCTCGTAGAAGTGAGGCTTTGCCCACATATGCAAGAATGATAGACCTGGTCATGGTCTGCACATGCAATGATTTTGTCCGCAGAAGCGGAGCCGCAGGTGCGAAAACCCCTGAAGGCAGTGAGGTCCATTTAATGTTTGGACTTAGGCTATTTTGGTTCATTTCTTTCACTTCTTGGACGATTTTAGAACTCTTTGAAGAGGGGTTTTCACCTAGCACTTTGAGGTAAGTAATTTCTATATAAGATGAGTTTAATACACGTATTTTGGGTAGATTCTTAACACATAAATTGTAGAAATTGTGGGTAAAGTTGAAACAAATATAGGTTTTGATAAAAATGGGATTTAACCACTAAAATGATTATGGAATTAGGTAAAAATTATATATTTGAGTTCGCGAGGTTATGGGTAACAATTATCTTCGATAATGTTCGAAATACGGGCACATGGACCTAGGGGTGAAGTTTAGGGATATTCCACTTTGGGTTGGGTAATTACTCTAATAGTTAAATTATGAACGTGTGAGTGTATATTGATTAATTATATAATATCTGGCTAGTTTCGGCTTATTTGGCACCAAGTTGAGGATTTAGAGCGGATTTGTGGACCGGAACTGAGCTTGATCTTACGTAACCTTGTAAGAGGGAACTCATCTCCTTAGGTGTATCTTGTTGTGTATTACTTGTGTGAGGAGCTACGTACGCACTAGGTGACGAGAGTCCGTGCGTAGCTATATTCCATGATATGTCTGGGTAGTTTTAGATCCACATCATGCCTTAATTGTACCATTGTGTTTATTATGCATATTAATTATTTTGAATAGAGCTGAGTCTAGGGATTTTAAAGTTACAAATTTTAAATTTAGATTTCTTATTTTTAGGAAGAATTGAGGAAATGCATAATAACTCTGAGAAATCCATGTCCTCTCGCGTCGCAAGTACTTCCGCGAGTGAGGTACACTTCTCTACTCTCATAGGAGCGGGCCGTTCACCTTGACAGTATAATAGATGCATTTATGGTTCATGTTGTTTGACCCTCGGCAGTGCACACAATATTTTGGATCGGGCCGTAGGACCTCGGCATAAATTGTGTGTGATAATACTCGGAGCCCGATTACAATTGATATTATTTTATGGCTTGAGACGTTATAATATATTTAATTACCGAAATTGATTTGGAACTAGTAAGTGTTAGTTGGAGACTTTGGAATTTACTATCAGTTAAAGAATTATTTATTCACCGCTTGCTATTGTGTTATTACTATTATTCACATATTCCATGCCTATTTAGAATTTCTGTATTTTAATTACTGGCCCATAGTAAGTGTCGATGTTGACCCCTCGTTACTACTTCTTCTAGGTTAGACTGGATGCTTACTGTGTACATGTTATTTATCTACTCACGCTACACTTCTCCATGAATCGTGCAGGATCTGAGGCAGGTGCATCTGGTGTCCATTCAGTCGCGCACCCCCGTTATCCCGAGGCTTAGTGGTGAGCTGCTCTCTGATTCCATTCTGCAGCACCTGTAGTCTCTCTATTTTGTATTTACTTTCTGTCTATCTCACTTTCAGACAGTAGCTTAGGTGGTTTGTATATTCTATTAGTTGCTCATACACTTGTGACATCTGGTCTTGGGAACGTGCTAGTAGACACTTTATGACTTTTGAGTATTTATTTCATCATATTTGCTTTTTTATTAGTTTACGCTTTACTTTATTAAATTTTCCACTTTTCATTTACTTAATAAATAAAAATCAAGTACTTAGCAATTAATAAACAGAATAAATATATGGCTGATTCACCATTGTCTTGCCTAGCGGCAACGTTGGGCGCCATCACGGCGTATAGGGGAGATTGGGTTGTGACATTGACGAATTTGGTGTATTGATAAATATTTGTGGATTTTAACTCTAGTTCATGCTTGAATTCGTTTATAGTGTTTTGAATTGTTGCAACTTTATTCATCAGTTTATATAATCGAAAGAGGAATATCCTGATGATTATCTTTGCATTATTTTATTTGATTTAATTCATTGATTCTCTTAAGTAATCGAAAGAGCTTGTTGAATTTTTGATTGAATAAAGTTAGGAGAATATTTGAGAGATGTTTTCCTAAGGACCAATCTATTAACATATGCTTGCATACTTCACAGTGCTTATATTAGTTCACCTTGTAGAGTTAAGATTTAATCGAGAGAGGAGTCTTGACTACACGTTTGAACAAATCATTTAGTGAATTTATGAGAATCATTAGAATATTAGAGTGAATTAAACTAGAGTTAAATCCCAAATAGCTATATGACACCTATCCTGTCAAACCCTTATTCCTCACTTTGATAAGAAGCCAACTTTGCTAATCTCGAGTTCATTGTCAATTACTTTACTTAAGTAGTTAATCGTAGTTCGTAATCAATCCAAATCAAGTTTTGATCATCCTGAATAGCAATTAAACCAGAAATTACCCGAACATTGTTTAAATCCAATCACTGTGGAGATGATATTATACTATACTATCTTTGATTAGCGAGCATCAATTTCGTGTTGTGTTTTGCGCTCAGCAAATTACGACGTTGTTGTTGGGGATTGTCAATCAATAGTATTCAAACTAAATTATTTTGCTAATTCAGGAATTAGATTTTATTTTTTTTCTTTTATTTTTATTTTAGTTTAGTTATCCTGTCTTCAATATTTCTTTGTAGTACCTGACAAGTGCTAGGGAGAAAACTTGAAGAAACTATTCATGATATTGAACTCTAAATGTTGTGAAGATGGAGCACAACCAGCCTAAGCAAACAGTTGAAGAGTTACCGGCTGAACATTATCACAATGTCACGACCCGAAATTTCCCATCGATGGGAGCGTGATAGTGCCTAACATTTTCAATTGCTAGGCAAGCCAACGTTAGAAAAATCGTTAAACCAATTCCTTATTTCATTTAGTAAATAATAATAATTAACTAAGATGCAATATAATAAGTGCGGAATATCATAAAACTATATTAATTACTACCTCCTGGATCTGGAGTCACAATTCACGAGCATTCTAGAATTTACTACAAGTAATAGTCTGAAAGAAATACAACTGTCTGAATGAAAGAAAACAGTAGGACATAAAAGATAGACAGGGACTTCAAGGTCTGTGAACGCCGACAGATTTACCTTGAGTCTCCGGACAGCGGACGAGTAGCAAATTTCGATCAACTTGTGCCGGTATCAAAATCTGCACAGAAAGTGCAGATTGCAGTATCAGTACAACCTACCCCATGTACTAGTAAGTGTCGAGCCTAACCTCAGCGAAGTAGTGACGAGGCTAGGACAAGACACCCATATATATCCTGAACAATATAATCCTGCTAGTGGCGCCAACAGTAAATAAAGAAATAACATGGAAACAATGGGAAGGGAACATACAGTGGTGGAATACAACATAAAGAGTGAGAATAATGAATAGACAAAATTAAACTGAAAATCCTTAAACGAATTGAGCAATTAAAACAGCAAGGAAAATTACACAGCATAACCCTTCGCGCTTTTACTCTCAACCTCACCAAATAATAAATAAGACTGCACGGCATCACCCTTCGTGCTTTTACTCTCTTCCTCACAATATAAATAATTCATCCACAGTATCATCCTTCGTGCTTTACACTCTTCCTCACCATATACATAAATCACGCACGACATCACCCTTCGTGCTTTACACTCTTCCTCACAATATAAATAAATCATGCACGGCATCACCCTTCGTGCTTTACACTCTTCCTCACAATATAAATAAATCATGCACAGCATTACCCTTCGTGCTTTATACTCTTCCTCACAATTCACAGAATCAATAACAACAGATAGAGAGAAGTTTCACAAAGTAATCAATATTTCATCAATGATTACTTTCACAATTTAAAATCTCAACCTTGAATCAATATTCACATTTTTACCAACCGTTGTGGAACCGGATACAAGTGTCCCAACATTTCAACAACAACAATAAGCATGGATAACAAGATTTAAGACTACAAATTTGCAAGAATGGAATTTCACTCGCATGCTATGACTCGACTACAACGCATAAATGCTCGTCACCTCAACTATACATCGTATTCAACAACAAAACACGTAGCAAATACTCACACAATATCTTTTCCCTCAAGCCGAAGTTAGACACAACACTTACCTTGCTCCGCAGGTCACTTAATTCTCAATCACAGCTTTTCCTTTGGAATTTACCTCCAAACCACTCGTATCTAGTCAAAAATGACTCAATAATATCAAACATTGCTAAAGGAATCAATTATATTTCATAAATTAAAATTTCCAAATTTTCCTCTAAAAAGTCAAAAGAATCGACCCCGGGCCCGCTTGGTCAAAACCCGAGGTTCAGACCAAAGTCCTTTTACCCATTCACCCCCGATCCCGAATATGTAATTAGTTTTGGAATCCGACCTCAAATTGGGGTCTAAATCCCCAAATTACCGAAATCTCTAGTTTGTACCCTAACCCCTAATTATACCATGAAAACTCTAGATTTTTGGTTGAATATTCAAGAAATGTAATGGGTAATTGAAAGAAAATAGTTTAGAATCACTTACCAACAATTTGGGGAAGAAATGGCTCTTCACAAATCGCCTTTCATCATTTGATTTTTGAGAAAATGAATGTTTTGCTAAAATCCCGTTTTTTGGATTCTGTTAAGTGCTGGGTGACAGTGTTCATCGCGTTCGCGAAGGGTACTGGCTGCCAAGCCTACACGTTCGCGATGGCCTAGTCGCATTCGCGAAGGGTAATGCCCCCATCGCTTCGCGTTCGCGACCAAGCCTTCGCGTTAGCGAAGAAGAAATCTTCAGCTGCCCAGTTTACTCTTCGTGTTTGCAAGAGTACCTTCGCGAACGTGAAGAAGGACATGCCAGAACACCAGCTGCAGCAAAATACCAAATTTCCAAAGTCCAAAACATCCCGTGGCCTATCCGAAACTCACCCGAGCCTTCAGGGCTCCAAACCAAACATGCACACAAGTCTACAAATATCATACGAACTTGCTTGCGCGATCAAATTGCCAAAATAACACCTAGAACTACGAATTTAGCACCAAATGAAATGAAATTCTCAAGAACCCTTTAAAATTTCTATTTTCTCAACTGGAGGTCCGAATCACGTCAAACAACTCCGTTTCTCTCCAAATTTCACAGACAAGTCTTAAATATCATAATGAACATGTATCGGGATCCGAAACCAGAATACGGACCCGACACTAACAATGCCAAACATCAATCAATTCTTAAAAACAATTAATTTTTCAGACGACAAGGTGGGTTGCTCTGATGGTAAGCACCCTCCACTTCCAACCAAGAGGTTGTGAGTTCGAGTCACCCCAAGAGCAAGGTGGGGAGTTCTTGGAGGGAAGGATGCCGAGGGTCATTTGGAAACAGCCTCTCTACCCCAGGGTAGAGGTAAGGTCTGCATACACACTACCCTCCCCAGACCCCACTAGTGGGATTACACTGGGTTGTTGTTGTTGTTGTTGTAATTAATTTTTCAGACTTTTAATTTTCATCAAAAATTCATAACTTGAGCTAGGGACCTCCAAATTCGATTCCGGGCATACGCCCAGGTCCCATAATTCGATACGGGCCCACCGAGACAGACAAAACACGGATCCGGAACCATTTACCAAAAGTGTTGACCGAAGTCAACTAAAATTAACTTTTAAGCCATAAATTCTTATTTTCATCAATTTTCAACGTAAAAGCTTTTCGGAAACCTGCCTGGACTGCGCATGCAAATCGAGGAGGGTAAAAATGTGATTTTAAGGCTTAAAAGCACAGATTCGAGTTCTAAAGCGTAAGATGACCTTTTGGGTCATCGCATTCTCCACCTCTAAAACAACCGTTCGTCCTCGAATGGACATAGAAAAATACTTGGGCTGGTGAAAAGGTGGGGGTATCTACTCCGCATATCGGACTCGGACTCCCAAGTAGCTGCCTCAATAGGCTGACCTATCCACTGCACTCGAACTGAAGGATAACTCTTTGATCTCAACCGGCGAACTTGCCGGGCTAGAATTTCCACCGGCTCCTCCTCGTAAGTCAAATCCTTGTCCAACTGGACAGAGATGAAATCTAACACATGGGACGGATCTCCGTGATACTTTCGAAGCATGGACGCATGGAATACTGGATGAACAACTGCTAAAGTAGGTGGCAACGCAAGCCTGTAAGCCACTTCTCCTACTCTTTCCAGAATCTCAAAAGGTCCGATATACCTAGGGCTCAACTTGCCCTTCTTTCCGAACCTCATTACACCCTTCATGGGTGATACCCGAAGTAACACTCTCTCTTCAACCATGAATGCAACATCACAAACTCTACGGTCGGCATAACTTTTCTGCCTGGACTGAGCTGTGCGAAGTCGATCCTGAATAATCTTAACCTTATCCAAGGCATCCTGTACTAAGTCTGTGCCTAACAACCGAGCCTCTCCCAGCTCGAACCACCCAACTGGTGACCGACACCGCCTACCATATAATGCCTCATAAGGAGCCCTCTAAATGCTCGACTAGTAGCTGATGTCGGTCTAGGCCAGTTTTGGACTGCCTCAATCTTCTTAGGATCCACTTGAATACCCTCTGCTGATACAACGTGACCCAGGAAAGCAATCGAACTCAACCAAAACTCGCATTTTGAGAACTTAACATATAACTGACTGTCTTTCAGAGTCTGAAGAACGATCCGAAGGTACTGCTCATGCTCCTCTCGACTGTGAGAGTAGATCAAGATATCATCAATAAACACAACCACAAAGGAATCCAAGTAGGGTATGAACACCCGGTTCATCAAATCCATGAATGATGTTGGGGCATTTGTAAGCCCAAATGACATTACTAGAAACTCATAATGCCCATACCGAGTCCGAAAAGTTGTCTTAGGAACATCAGATGCCCTAATCCTCATTTGATGGTAGCCAGATCTCAAATCAATCTTTGAAAACACCTCTGCACCCTGAAGCTGATAAAAACAATCATCAATCCTCGGCAATGGATATTTGTTCTTGATGGTGACTTTGTTCAACTGCCGATAATCTATACACATCCTCATCGATACATCTTTCTTCTTCACAAACAACACAGGTTCACCCCAGGGCAAGAAACTAGGTCTAATGAAGCCCTTATCAAGCAAATCTTGCAATTGCTCCTTCAATTATTTCAACTCTGGCGGGGACATGCGATATGGCGGAATGGAAATAGGCTGAGTGCCTAGAGCCAAATCAATGAAGAAATCAATATCCATGTCGGGTGGCATCCCCGGCAGGTCTGCAGGAAACACCTATGGAAACTCACAAACTACCAGCACCGAATCAATGGAAGGAACCTCCGCACTAGAATTGTGGACATAAGCCAAATAAGCTAGACACCCTTTCTCAACCATATGCCGAGCCTTCACATAAGAGATAACCCTGCTGGCAGAATGGCCAAGATTTCCTCTCCACTCTAATCAAGGAAACCCTTGCAAGGCTAAGGTCACTGTCTTGGCGTGACAATATAATATAGCATGATAAGGTGCCAACCAATCCATACCTAGTATGACATCAAAATCAACCATGTCGAGAAGTAGGAGATCTACACGAATCTCAAGACTCCCAATGGTGACCACACACGACCGATAAACACGATCTACAACAATAGCATCTCCCACTGGTGTGGACACATACACAAGAGCACTCAAAGAATNAAAGAAACTTCAACACTAGAATAGCGGACATAAGCCAAATAAGCTAGACACCCTTTCTCAACCATATGCCGAGCCTTCACATAAGAGATAACCCTGCTGGCAGAATGGCCAAGATTTCCTCTCCACTCTAATCAAGGAAACCCTTGCAAGGCTAAGGTCACTGTCTTGGCGTGACAATATAATATAGCATGATAAGGTGCCAACCAATCCATACCTAGTATGACATCAAAATCAACCATGTCGAGAAGTAGGAGATCTACACGAATCTCAAGACTCCCAATGGTGACCACACACGACCGATAAACACGATCTACAACAATAGCATCTCCCACTGGTGTGGACACATACACAAGAGCACTCAAAGAATCACGAGGCGCAACCAAATAGGAAGCAAAATAGGATGACACATAGGAGTAAGTAGATCCCGGAAGAAATAGAACTGAAGCATCTCTACTGCAAACAAAAATTTACATGTGATAACAGCTTCCGATGACTCATCCTCAGGCCTGGCTGGGAAAGCATAACACCGAGGCTGGGCCCCACCACCCTGAACTATGTCCCCGGGTCGGTCTATAACTGGCTGATCTCTACCTCTAATGGCCTGACCTCCACCTCTAACAGTCTGGCCTCTACCTCTGGCTGCCTGACCCCTGCCTCTGGCTGGCTGAGCAGGTGGTGCAGCAACTGGTGCCGGAACCATGGCATGAGAACTCTCATGCTTTGAGCTGCCCGTTGCCCGAGGGCAAAATCTAGCAATGTGCCTCGGATCACCACAAGTATAACATAACTTTGGCTGCTGTGACTGCTGACCCTCAGACTGACCCTGTCGATAATAACCGCCCTGATAACTATGGATTTGAGGTGTACTAATAGGAGGTGGTGGTGTACTATAAGCTAGCTAGTCAGAATAATACATATGAGGGCCACGACCACCTGAGGCACTATGGGATGCCTGGAGCGCTGAATGAAACGGCCTGGCAGGATGGCCTCTACCAAAAGTACTCCACCCCTGACCTTCGTGAGTAAGAACCAGTTCGACTCGTCAGGCGACATTAGCAGTCGCCTGAAAAGAAATCTCACTCCCAGTCTCCTTAGCCATATGCAGTATGATAGGCTGGGCAAGTCCATCAATAAACCTCCTCACCCTCTCTCTCTCGGTGGGAAGCAGAA